>JABJVR010048247.1:0-25015 GCA_025773905.1 Chitala chitala
ACCTGCATGTCTTTGGACTGTGGGAGGAAACCGGAGCACCCGGAGAAAACCCACCAAGCACAGGGAGAACATGCAAAGTCCATGCACACAAACCCAAGGTGGGAATTGAACCCCAGGCCTGGAGGTGCGCGGCAACAGTCATAACCACCACGCCACCGTGCCACCTTAGCCAATCTCGTGCTTATCTTATTTAACAAAACTCCAATCAAACTCCACCCTCTACTCTTTTACTCATGACGTGTAACAGAAATCGAGTCTTTCATACCGCCACTGTACCCTACTCATTAAAAGTACCTGCATCAGGGTTAATGATATGGTGGCCTTTAAAAAATGAAACATCTCATGTCATAATAAACCATGAGAATGCATTTTCAGACAGCGCAAATGTCTAAACCCATTGGCCCACACTGCAGTCACTCACACGTCTGTGAATCTGATCCCCATCCATTCCCCACAAGAGGACACCTACAAACTATGACGACTGTCCTATGTTGAAGAGCTATGCGATGTCAGACCAGTATTGAACAAGAATCAATCTGATGTCTCTGGGAGAAGATGAGAAAATAAGCCTGTCTAACCAGGCATTACTACGACATGCAGGCACGACCCCCCCACCCCACTCCACCCCTCCCCGTTGCCTCCCACAAACGTTTCATCCGTATGTTCGTCTTGCGCGTGTCTACTGCAAGTGTCGGGCATGCGCTCACTTCCATCAAGGCTATTTTCCATAGAACTGATTTGCGAGTGAAGGCTGTTGGAAACAGGGAAAACTGCGTCGGCATGGTAAAACAAACACGCAGACATGAATGCGACGTTACCGCCGCAAATTAGCCGCTGACTGACGGCTGACATCCTTTATCGCCGGGGACCTTTCTACTCGCTGACGTCTGCCTCCAGCATAATCGTCTCTTTGTAAAATGGCAAGATTAATATTGCGCTGCGCTCTCAGAACAGCATGCGACAGAGGCTGAAATGATGAAAGATGAAAATGCTTAACGACTGCTTATGTTGAATGCCGTGTGATTTCGTACCACTTAAAAGAGAGCAGCCTTGTTGCAAGGGGAAATGCAAAAGCGTTTCAGAAGAAAGCAGAACCGAGAAGAATAAATCATACTGCAAAGCTCTACAAACCATTACATCCCATTTCTTCAGTTAACAGTTAAAAGTAATCCAGCTCAGGCACAGCCTCTGCGTGCTATTTGAAATAATAATCTTACAAAAAGCGTTGGGGGTGGGCAATCCGCTTTTACGTAATATTAATAAGCGTTTACAGAATATATCAGAAAATTTTTCTAGACTTTCTGAAACTAGAAGTTTAGGTGTCTTTGGAAGAGGGAAAACAAAGCTTATTTCCTTCCTTTGAAAATTAGATGACCATTTTTTTTTCAGGTGAGTTAAAGGGAATAGTAGCACTTGCAAGTACTGGTTTTACATTTAAATAAATAATTAAAATGACAGTTTAACTTGTGAATTGCTTAACAAGTCATGTCTCCAAGGCAAAGCTGTTTTAATGCAGATCATACATTATTGCTGTATAATGTATAGCCCCTAATAACACTACCATTTTATGCATCATTTATTATTCACACCCACAAACTAAGTCCTATTAATAGCAAGGCCAAGTATAGGAGGTGGGTGCTAATCAATTTTATCCGCACACGAGGAAGCAGAAGAACTGAGAGTCTAGCATGAAAAACATAGGCATGGCCGTCTGGAGCAGTCAACAGGACACCTGTTTCGTCACATCATGTGACAATTTTCTCAGCGCTCCACAGAATCATGAAGCAGGTGACATGAGGACTGTGCGGGAGGCGGCTGGGCGCAGACTGCGTTTTCACATCCTTCTTCTTCCTCTCCATATGCACAGCCTGGACAGGACAGAAGGTGAGCTGATGCTGATTAGCCAACAGGAGATGTCATGAGGACAGGCGAAGCTGACGTGAGCTGAAACAGTGGAGATCAAGCTCTGGGTGAGAGTGTGGCACACCCTTAAGATAGAAGAGGGTTCGCTGGCAAGAGCTGACACACTAGCCATCTTAAAACCTGGTGCCCAGCCTACCATGGGTCACGTCAGTTTTTTATTTTTAATAAATTAGCAAAAAATTTGTAACAGCTTGGCCATTCTGGTGTACTGAGTCCTATTTGACGAAGAGAAAAATGAACTGAAATTGATTTCACATAAGGCTGCAACACAAAAATGAGCAAAAAAGTGAAGTGCTTTCTGAATTCTCCATACAAAGCAGTATGAGCAAACACACGCAAGGGTGGAGCCGCTGTGGACCACCTGACCAGCAGCCACAAGCATTGGCTCACGACCGCCTGTGGCACGTAGGAAGGAAGGCCGGCCACAAAGATGTATGCAGGCTACACAGTGGAGGTGGTCCCGCCAATCTTCCAGTTGTTCAACAGCCCGTTACCACAGCAGAAACTTGGGCTCTGAACCAGTATCTCGGCATCCATAATTATCCAAGCTGGAAGACAGAAAGAGTGCAGAATGGTGGAAGGAAAACATTAAAGGAAGACAAAGCTTGAGATGTAAGGAGAGGAAGAACATGAGGATTTTGTTTATCAGCATGTTTTTTTCATAACATATTTGCTTTATTTTCACTTTACTATGAACTGTGCCAAATGTTACTTCATTAAACAAGCCTCGATATTCAGCCCACAAATCCAATAGTGTTATGTAAGTATTTCAAGGAAATTAATGTCTGCAGGGCAGCCTCTCCATTTTAAAACTAGGTTTAAAAACACGACCATGGCTGACTGAAATGCTCTGCATTCTGCACCGTGTTCGGCCTCCACGGTAATGCTGACCACATGGTTGCTGAGGGCGAGTGTTGAGTCACTGAGCATTTGGAGGGATGGCAGCTGTCCACTGAGCTCCCTGCTCGCACTCTCCTCAGACCTTCCTCTGATAGCCAGCACTGAGGCCTCACCCCACCGTCTCGCGCCCGCCCTGAGCGGGCCAGTCTGTCTTGTTGTTTAGCAGCACTTCACGTGTCCTGGGCTGAGCACCAGACCCCGACACAACAGACCTGCTCACTCCTTCACTCTGCACTGTGCTTCGCTTGAACACGCAAAAATCAATTAGTCGTTAATCTGGTTTAATCTGAGCATTTGATCAGTGGCTCTGAGGCCAAGGGCCAGTGATGGCTGTCACAGCTCAGTAACCTTCAGGCTGACATTCAAAATGGCCAAAAACACTCTGTGTTTCTTCTGATAAATCTGGCTCTTCTCAATGATCACCATCTGGGCCAGAGTTTAATCTAGATTACAGCATGAAACATATTTAAATATAATTTATTTGTTTAGAAATGTTACAAACACAAGCCTTTGTTTAACTATACAAATCAGTCCAAGAGTAGCCTCATGCGCATAAGACAAGAGGAATTAAGGTCCTGTGGACCGTGACTGATCTCCTTCCTTTCTCTTTTCTGATGACGCACATCACTGGCATGCAATTATGCTCCTCAGCATCTCTCCAGCCTTATAAAGGCAAGCTTTTCTTGCAGACAGCAAGTTTAATTATCCATAATGGGAAGGTGAGTACCACATGTGAATCTCTGCTTACTATGGCGTCTTCAGGCCTCAATAGCTCTAGGTTCTTCACGGGTTCTGTCTAAGTCCGGCATACACTAACAAACTGCGGCCTTCTGAGAGGGAATCTTAAGATAGCAGTGCCAAAAACATAGTCACCAGTGACTTCTTTTACCCTCCGTCTATGGAGACATATAGTGAGGCTGGGTGGTAAGTGGGAACTGAGACAGGACAAGAAGAAAGCAGATCCTTTGTACCACAGCAGCTCTGGCCCAGTCATGAAAGTCATTACTCAGCTGTTTTCAAGGTCACCAGAATGTCACATGGTTGTGTCATACCACAAAAACCCACAAGGCCTTTCTGATCAAGGCCAGGCAAAACTTGTAGAAGATAGATTTTTCATCATGTGTTTTGTTCTTTTATGACTCAGTGCCTATGGCAGTAGCATTTTTTAACAAGAGCAGAAGATCATTACCAGAGCATTTTATTTTCTTAATATCACTCTTTGTCCTTAAATTGTGTCTTTTCTGGCAGGGTATTACCTTTGGATTTACACGGGTCTGTTAAAGAAATGAAGGCAGGAAAGTGCTTTGGGGATCAAAAAGAAGGAATTCTTTGGACAACATTTCGAAACGAAAAAACGTCCTCACACCTCAGCTGATGTTTGTGAAGAGATGGTACATAGTGTGATACGATAATGTATGATAACTTTTCTGATGAACCAGACTCAAAAGCCAGCGCTGTAAGCCAAGCTCCTGAGAGACCAGATGATCAAGATCACTTCTCTGACATTCCAAGCATTCCAGCTGCCTGTTTAATGACAACGTTTTTCCTGACTGACACCTCTTTGGACAAAGGAGCATGACTCCTGGTCTCCCTGAAGATGAATTCCGTATGTGAAGTAGACAGTTCTGAAGTGTCATTCCAAACAGAGCTGTGTGGCAGATAACGGGCTCATGAGAACAGAGGAAGGGACTTGGTGCGCAAGGAAGATGTAACGGTGTTGCAACAGATGCTCTCATACGAAGTGCAAAATAAAATTCCCAGTGCAACACTGGAGAGCATGAGTTCATGGCTTAGCAGAGAAATATAGCAGCAACAGTGAGACAACATCTCGGAAAGAGAGTAACAGAATAGACGGATATCGACAAGACAGGGAGAGAGGAGGTAGAAGAAAACCTTGACACAGCCCTGGCAAAGTGTGTAGGGATGTAGGGAGAGTATGAGGGAATCTGTTTAAGCTGCACTTTATCTTCATCGCATGGGCCTGATTTCTTAATTATTCCACTAACACACTGTCTGACAGCAGAGCGGCACTCTCAGCTGCATTATATACCCATTTACAGAGCCTTTTAACAAGACCGGAGCCCATTACTGCAGACAGAGCACGGCTGGGGCTTTAAGGCGCTACAAGAGCCCATCCACTCTCTCTCACGCTGAGCCCACTATAAAGCCACATAATTTCATCAGAGGTGGTAAAACACAACAGAATCAAGTGTCTGGCTTGTTACTTAGCCCAATATCTGGCAAGACGAACGGTAATAACGGCACGTGGGGCACCAGGGTGTGGGCGTTGAGCGCTACGAGAAGCCAAAGATTTGTAGCCCCTCAGCAAAAGCCAAGCCCAGTCCATTACAGTCGCAACAAAGTACACGGTGAGATGTTTATGAACAGGACCAAACTAAGGGGAATGGTCATTATTTAATTTTAATTTTAAGCAAAGGGGAGACGCAGAGGTGGCTCCGAAGCCTCCGTCTAAGCGAGCCACAGGTGAAGACAGGTACAATAACACGGAGAGATGGAGAGTGTGCCAGGAGAACTCAGCTTCCAAATAAATAAATCAAGTCAATTAGCACGTCCGTTTACTATACGGTTATGACAGAAGTAGGTCAAAAGGTTATGAGTAAAAATAGGCACAAAGGAAGTCAGCACTGCGGCTGAACAGTCATCATGGTCACCTACAGACACAGACAGACTTTTATTGTATAAACAAATGCCAATGATAAGCCAATACACACGGAGTGAGCAACAGAAGTTTGCAAAACATCTGTGCTGAAGAGCGCTAAAACAGCCCAGCCCATGTTAACTCGGTTCCTTTCATCCTTACAGAGTCCATAAATGCCATTCCCAGCCATTAATTTCAACAGGCCTGCTTTTACAACCTGCTACCAGCTTTGTTCTTAAATGAACCGAGGCTGTAAAAGCACTGGCCCTCTGTGGAAAGGTAGATCAGCTAACGTGGTTTGGGGTTAATCTACGGGCTGACACAGCCTGGCACAGGAGTCGAAAGCAGAGCTAGCAGCACGCTCACTCACTGCTTCCAACCGGGTTTGTGTGAAACATCCAGAGGAAGTAGCTCTGCCGAGAGCAAAGCTGGATATGAGGAAGACTTCCTGTGAGATGACGTACTGGAAGGGAGGTCATGGCTTCACTCAGCTGGCAAAAGGGCACTTTCAGTCCAAACTAAACAGCTGTTAAGGCCGAAAAAAAATTTTCATTCTTTTCACATCCTCATTCTGCTGACAAAGAGTAACCGATAATTCCTCCGTCTATTCAAAACCTTCAAACAAACAGTAGAAAAAGATACTGATATTCAATGCAAAAGTTGTACTACATCCACTTTTAAAACGCCTGATGGTGCTATACGACCAGCAAACAAGAGGGAGCACTCTTAACGCACCAACGCTGAGTTCACACACGCAGAGCACGTCTGGAAGCCCGCTCGTGTGGAATCGACACGTTCTGTATGAAGACTGCTGAAGAAAGGTGAAGAACGGAGAACGTCACAGCCGCAAAGCGGCCGAATCAGTCTCGCTGAACGGCTGAGCGTGTCACCCACTCGAGAGAGCGCCGTGTCCCTGACTCACTAATGAAACATGGCTGGGAGTGTAACAGAAGAACAAGGTTATTGCGGGGGAAAGAAGGAAAGAAGGCCTTCTGTCTTCTTCATGGAGGACGTGACTCCAGGCTCTGAAGACGAGTCTCCGGGAGCACTGAGCAAAGCCTTTCATGTTCTACTTCCCCCCAACCGCTTTCAGCTTACGCCTGCCTCCTTTTGTCATTAAATCCACAGGGCCTCTGAGCGACACACTCTGTGCCTGGCTGCGTAACTTAAATGGGCACAAACACAGAGCGCTCCGTCGGATGAGATCGTCTGGCTCTGCCCGCGTGGGAGACCAAAGGGCACCGAAGCAGCACGCCTGATCGCGGGAACATGGCAGATGAGGATATGGGTGGTGGGCTCTCATAATAACACAGGCTCCCCAGAGGCCTGGCCTACCTATCAAGTTATATAAGAGCTGGGCCTGGGTGCACACCTGGTTCCAGAACATCTGCTGTCACTCTGTCTATAGGCGATCAATGGAAGCACTTCACAGTAAGGGTGAATAATGCTGAAGTGGTGTAACCCAGCAGAAACCAATCCTGGCTGCCTAATTTTCATGGCAAAATAAGCTGAGGAAGGCTCTGGAGGTGAGGCACTGGTTTATTTTCATTTCTGTGAATGCTCCTCTTATTTATTGCCCTGTGTCTAGAAGGTTACTTCATCAGCTACCTTAGCTTTCATCCCTAAAAACACCTGCCTGTACCACGTGTGTGTATGTGTGTGTGGGAGGGGTGACACTGAGGAGTTGCAAGACTCATTGTGCTTCTTCATCATGGCCAACGCTCTCCCAACATTCATTTTGATCAAAATCAGATCTATGTGTGCAGATTCCTACCATACACCAAGCCTATAAGTAGTTTATGTATCCTGGTGGGAGGGGGGCAGGTGATCTTCCATTTAATACCGAATCCATCTAGAAGAGAAGGAGTAGTGTAGGATTGAGGATCCCAGAGCACTGGGACACCTATCGCAGCTTCAGCAGCGGCTCTGCCAGACACTAAAGGGCATCTGAAGTACAGGAGCCATTTTAATGAAAACAGCTCCTCATACCTGAACTGGCTTTGAGCCAGCGCACCCTCAGGAATCCTGCATCTGCCCCCTTCAAAGGCGTGTTGGCAAAGGAAAAGAGTGCTCCGATGCCCCCACCGTCAGCACTGACAGGGAGGCTCGGTGACACGCCACAATGGGCCCTTGACACCGGCACATCCGGACTGACACTGAAGCTGAACAACAAAGCGTGACATAATGCTGATGTGCAACACGGAATAATTCAGCAGCAACAGCGGCGTGTTTGTATTTCAGGAAGACGCAGTCACACGGTGGACCAGACTCAGAGCAGGAAAAAAAACACAAAATAAATAAACCTGTCAATGAATAAATGCAAACAGAGGAGCTGATCGTATAGCAATAAGAATGCACACCTCTATAACTTGTATACAATTTAGCATCAAGCATTGCATTGTGTGAGTATGGATTTGAATGCATTTTGTATAATACTCCCTATACGTTCAGGTACACAGGGGTGCAAAAATTGCAACAGGAAATGCGAAAAAATCTCTTCTGTTATAATAAACCTTCTGATGTTCAGAAGTTGCCCTGAAGCTACAGGAGTAGCTACGAATATCCCATTTAGTGATTCACCATTTATACAGATAGGCACGGATAGGGAAGATGAACAGTAGAGGTGGAGGTTTTTGGATGTCCTGTGTGGCGATTTCAGCTCACGTGGGATCAGCCGTGCCACCTTTGCTCTCAGGGTCAGCTCCCACGGACATGGGCACTGTGCCAGGCCCCCTCGGCATCAGTGTGAGAACGGTGTGTGGAAGGACCTCATACCGCAGTGCTGTGCTGCGCCTGCCTGCGCTTCCCGCTGCAGTGCCCTGCGACACTTCCTCCCCTTCCTGTTGCCAAGAACAATTGCAGGCCTCCGTTTGCGTATTTGCCGATGCCCCTGTGTGCTCCGCATGCCGTTTCTTAACCAGCGTGTTTTCATGATGGCACCCTGCCTTCCCACACTCGGCCCCGACAGGTCACCTAACAGCTCGCAGTGGACCAGGAGGAAGTCTCTGGATTTTTTTCAGCTGGCATGCCATGCTCTTAGCGCTAAAGTCAGCACGCTCGTATCACCCCCACCACATTCACACACTGAACTCCTACTTATTAAACACTGCCTGTGCCCAACCCCCCACCCCCCCTGCCCCCGTATTATCAGCGAAGCGTGAGCGCTCACTCCTCGCCTGCCACTGGGTCACCCGTTAGCAAATGGACCACGCTCTGCCCAGGGATTAAAAAATGAACGATTGGCACCTACATCAAGCTTCACAGTAGTAAGCAAGACTAAGCACAATAAAAAGCCTGAATGTTCTGCAGGAATTACATATGCGGCTGGATGAGCTCCTGTCAGGGCTGCCATGTGACAGCCCAGGATAAGACAGCTGTGCGTTGCTCGTGGTTACAGGTCACGGTGCTCCCGCAGCTACTCTCACTCCCTGTCGCTGTGTCGTAAACCTGCTGGCTGACCCTGATTTGTGGATTCTGGAGCTTTACAGAAGCCGTGACCCTTCTGACTTTCCCGGCCGGTAGCCAGTGGGGATTACTGCTAAATACCCTGGAGAGGTCAAACAGAGGTAAAAGCTAAGACATAAAAAAGCTTCAAGTAGAAGAACGGTTCAGGCCAACAAAAGGGCCACCGTGACATAGGCTGTAATACAAGGAATACATTTATTACTTGCTTATTTCACTGAAGACATGTAATGTCAGACTATAAATTCAGACTGTGTTAACCCAGGCTGAACCTTTCCCCATGGACACAGGACAGAATGCACAGCAGAACATGGCCTAGGGTGTGCACATGCAGAGCCCCACCCCCTCCATCATGCGCCGCTGTCACACGCCACTCTCACGGCTCTCTGCTCCAGCCCACTTTCCCTCGGCCCCTCACTCCTCCCTTCTAAACAAACAGCAGCAGGACAAGGAACAAAATACAGGAACAGGAGCAGCAACAGAGAGAGGGAGGGAGAATATGAAATATATATCTGACTGTCAGCCGCGAAATGCCAGGCTAAATAAAGTACACAGGAACTAACAGGCGTACAAATGTGTACGTCTGACTCAATCAATGAAAGATTACGTGCTTCCAGTGCAGTCAATGTTTACTAAGAATGAAGTCTGCAAGCATGTGATCTGATAAGAGAAATGCCAATTGCACCCTGGGATTTTCCTCTCCCTCTCTGAATAATAATAGTAATAATAACAGAAAGAACAGAAAGTCTTTTCTCAAGATGCTGCCTTACCTAAACCGGCTGAAAAGCAGAACATGCTGACTGACGGAAGCAGAGCTGAATAAAAAGAAGCTGTGAAGAAGAGGTCAGTAACACTGGCCAAAGATGAGCCCACAGCCAGCTTTCAGGCACACAACGGGAAAAACTGCAAAGTGCATTAAGGGTTCATTGAGGTTAAAACACCACGATGTCTTTATTTAGAGACTTTCAAGACCCAACCTGCTTGTCTCTCTCTCCTCCTCCCTCTACTGCCCAGATACCCCCTCCAATCACCACCCTACCCAGAAAGCAGAATCAGTCGAGTCATGTTTAATCAACATCTCCTTGGGTAGCACGCTGATCTCCGGGTCCTCGGCCGAGAGCCTCTCTGCTAACGCGCCCGGGATAATTGTCTTAGAACCTCCGATACGCCCATCATTCTCCACAAACGGCGAGGAACAGAAGTGGCGCTGACCTACATTGCTGTTCAGCTGTAAATTACACACATTGTCACCATTTGATCATCTATTTCTGTAGTGTGATATAAGATGTGGGCGCTTATGCCTATAATTGCACCCGTGCTTCTGCAAAACATGCAAAGCTGAAGGGGGAAGCTGCTGTCGTGGATAATATTTCATAGAAGGCACTCAGAATTGTGTCACGGCATGCAGAAGTTAAATTATACAAAGCATTCATTTCTTCAAGCGCTGTCAAGGCAAACTAAGGACTGAGAAGCGTCGATGTGGCCATTGAAATCCGATTGGACGTGACATGTGGCACGTACCTCTGGGCACATCTACATGCCCATGTCATGTGTACATCTAGTGCTCTCATAAATAACAACAGTTTGGTTAGCTCTGCAGCGATTATTTTCTTGATGTATTTCAGGAAAATACGACTACGGCAACATCGTCCGCAAACACGAATATCACACATTTTCACAGCAAATATAAACAGATAATTGACGGAGGCAAATTGCTTTAAAGAGCGTCCTTGAAGCAACAGTTCAGCTATTCACACAACTATGACAACAACCTCTTAGGCCTGTTTAGTGAATCTGTCCTGTTAGGTAATCAAAACAACCCCCATTATCTCTATCTCATGAGGGATAGGGACTGCTTCTCTCTTACCTCCCAGTATGCACAGGCCAGAGTTTTGTTTAATGTGGTTAGATCCTCACGGAGATGCACAGCATTCTGCGTCCCCCAGCCAGGGCCAAAGTAGAAGGAACACAAGAACAGTGGGCGTTTTAGATATAATATTAACACTTTAGTTTTTTTTACAGATCCCCTGAGACGCACACCTGGAACGGCTTACATCTTACATGCACGAGCGGCTCGGCTCCAGCAGGTGCGTGTCCTACACGAGCTCAGCTGATTTGTACGCTACACCGTCAGGGCCACAGCATGAGCCCATGGCAAACCTGCACTTTAGCAACAAAGCAAGCGGGGTTCCATTCAGGCTTCAAGGGCCCCCGTGAGGCCTGCCTTTCATTGCCTATACTTCCATTGGTTTTGCTCCAAATCATGAAAAGTGTTTATCTGCGTGCATGCCGGTTATTTTGATATTTTCACCCTCCCATCTTCAGTTATTGTTGTTATCTTCCCCAGGAATGATTTCACATCCTGATCTCCTGTCTGTCGTCAGTTGCAGGCAGTGTGTTTGTTATGGCTGGTGCCTGCCAGGGAGGGGTATTTGCACAAATAATAGCATGGTTGAATTGAGAATTGCAACTAAGCAGGATCTTCAGATGCAGGCGAGTGTGCCGTTCACCCGCGAGCAGGTGAGGGTTACAAAACAGGAACATGATACAATGTATGTATTTTTCACAGCAATGACCCTAACATCACAGCAAATGCTAAAAGACTGTCAAACATTCCTAGACTAAATACACATCACAATAACCTGTACAGTAGAATCCCAATCTTATATTTTGTTCATCTTTTAAACATTTTCATCAAGCTGAGAATAAATATTTCAGCTCTAAAAAGCCACGAAAATTAACTAAAAAGTTTTAGTTCTGCCGAAGTCCAGTGTCTTCACCCATGAGACCTGCTACGATCCTTCACCCATGCAGTAACCATGGCGACGGCGAAAGGCCAGGCATCTTGCGGCACCAGGGGGCACTGTGGCTCAAGCCTGGCATGGGACTCCACGGCATGTGGCACAGCATCGCTGCCCACATTACTAAGTACCAAGCACCCTCATTGCTCCGCCTTGTCAGCACCCCACGTGCATAAACACATACGGAGTCATGTGGCGAAAACAGCTGCCCCTATGCATTCGTGCCCCCCCCCAACCTCGCTCCCCAACACTCGCCCACTCTCCTTTGTTGCTCATTGTCAACATCAACACTCAACAACAACGCTTCCCCCCCATGACAAAAGCTAATTGATTAACCTGGTGTTAAACATCTTTAATCCAAGCACAAAAGTGGTACTAAAGAAAAGAAGAATGATACGGCAAGTCTGCTGTAGGGGATTTTTGGGGGGAAAAAAAATGGAAAAACATCCTAAGGCAACACTGTTTCCATACAATATATGGGATCAACTGAGGCCATGCCTGAACAGTTTGTTCAGGATACCAAAGACATTATTTAAACTAAAATGTATATCGTTGTCAGGAAAACTAAAATAAAAAAGTAAGGCCTTCTCTGCTCCAGTCCGTGGAGCAGCTGATGAGTGAGTGTCCGGCCTGCTTTGCCATTCCATCGGCTCTGCCCCAGTAATTATTATTCTTATCGCTAAGACAAAGCAATTCTGTTAAAGGCAGCAAAGTGTAACTTGGCTTGTGATGGGAAGTGTCTGATAAAGAGAGTGGCAGCTTGATGGAAGTGTATGCAGCCTGTGTGTGTGTGGGTGAGTATATGTAGGTGTGTGTGCGTGCATGTGTGTCTGTACACGTACTGCATAGGCGAGATGCTGAAAAAGAGGAGAGGAGCAAAGAGAAATGTGTTCATGAGGGCAGTTCCATTAACATCTTCATAAAACCCACGGAAGAGTGAAAGGCTTCAATGTTCATGAATCGTCCTCTTCCACAGCCGGAGCGGTAAAGGACGCCAAGCACCACCATGTGGAATGCATGATCTAGAAGCTCTCAGAAGGTGGCGCGCGGTACCCGTTGACACACCCCACTGACCCTGCTCCATTTGCTGAGTGTGGCAGAACGGTCGGATCTGCAAACATGGCATCCTCAACAATACCCCTGACGCCCACGGCTTGCCCCGTGCCAGCTTCCTGAATCATTGCGGTGGAAAACCGAGTCCTTTCACAGAAGCGCCCCTAAGTCCAGAACATAAACCAGTAAAGCCGGGAGAAAACCAACCAATCAGAGGCCGGCTGTAGCTCGGAAAACTTCAGGCCAAGAATTTTCAAGAGCAGAAAAGCCTGAATGTGTGCTTCGGTGTCCTAGGATATATTGAAAAATGTAATTCAGAGCCGGAGCATTGATTTTCACCCCATGAGCCTCGGCGCTGCTCAGAGAGAACAGCCGCTCTGCTCGGCACTGCGACTATGGCAGCCTGCGGCCATCAATCCAAATGGCCTCAACAACTGTCTAAATAACTGAAAGAAGTAACAAGAGAGTGAGGAGGGCAGTAGCGGCTGTCATGCGTCCTGCGCTCACTGGTGTCAGTCTGTCTTCAGGTTAGATAAGTGTTAATGAAGGGCCATAACCTTCTCAGCACAACCACAGAGCTGTGTTAGACAATCGTGAGAAGATAATTAGCACCAAAATTATATAGTTGGATAGATATATAGATAGACAGACAAAAATATAAATAAAAAATCTTTAAGGTCCAGCTAGAATCTGTCAGATTAACAGTCCAGTTAGGTTGTCAGATTAACTGAGCTGTTTTTACAAAGTGAAAGCACATATTAAGAGACTGGCACCTCTTTTGGCAGAAGCAAATGCTTCTGTTGCCCAGTCATTGCAAAGACAGAGGTTTTCAAGTCACCATGGCATACGTATACACATGTGGGTGCCCATGCCACCATTGACCAAAGAAACCACATCAAACACAAAGTGATTTTTAATTAGTGAGCGTGAGGGGGCGTGAGAGCCTTGGGAGAAGAAGCCAGCAGAGGTGCAGCTAAACGTACAGCCTTAATGTTCATGGACCGAACATGAGTGAGAAACAAGCCATTCTGCTTTCCAGTGATGACAGGGAGCCCCTGCAGAAAACAGGCTGCCTGTCTTTGGTCTGTTTGACCACAGCCTTTAAGGGGATTGACCCATGACTCCTTCTCAGACCATCCCAGCATGGACATACTCTCTCACATGCAATCTCTCTATTACACACACCCTCTTACACACACACACACATACACACAGAACATGCTATATGTATCGATGCGTGTCTGGGTCTGAGACACAGACATCTCTGTTTTGACAGCTGGACAGTTGAGAGGTTCAGATAAACAAACCATGGAGAAAGCGGCAGGGGGTGAAAGCAACTGTGTTAAAACAAATACACAACCTCTACACACTTGAGCAGAGAAGGAGAGAAGACTTACATCTGCGAGGGATGAGCCACTCCATGCACCAAGACCCTGCAGGGGAGGTGGGGGGGGGCAAGAGAGTGGCCTGCTACTGAATGTACAGACGCCAAATGCATTTGTATCATCCACTCATTGAAAAATAGGTCAAGGATTCTGCCCGTGTGTGCTGTGACTTGTCAGAATCTCTCACGCTAAGCGGGGCTGTGTCGGGCCAGGCCGGCACTGTGAGATGGGGACCACCATGGAGCAGAGTGTTTGGCAACTCACACGCCACTTACACACTGGTACCTGTGCATCTGGAGAACATAACCTAACAGGAGAACGTAACCTATCAGCAGCCTATCATGGGCTCCGCTCAGGACTCCAGCTTCAGGTTCAGATGCGTTTAGCATTTTGTTCTGTGACCTAAACTGTTAAGAGGAAAGGGGCTCTCAATAGGGGGCACACTTGAGCTACTCTGCCATTGTGACTGGGTCCTGTTATAGAATGTTGTGAGTTGGAAGTTGGGAGGGGAGGGTGCTCAAATGCCACCTTACGGAGAGCTCCGTCCTTGCAGCTGTCTTTACCACCAATCAGCACACAGCTGCTGTAGTGTGGAGTGGAACAGACACCTGGACACAGACGGGGACATTAACAGCCAGAACACTTACACACTCTGCATAATAGAGTTGAAAGTAAAACAGCCACAGAAACAGTCTGAGAATACAAAAAGAGTTGCAGCTATTGTGGCTTATGTTTTTTTTTCTGATTCATGCCAGGACAACACTTCTTAAGTCTCAAAGTGGAGTTTGCTTGACCTCATAAAAAGGAAAAGCTCTGGTACTCACACTGAAAAAAAAACAAAATAACACATGCAGTCTGATACACCAAAAATAACTGACCTGACACAATCCAGCCAGAACAAGAAAAGCAGGAAATGCTAATAAACCTTCCTTAAGCACATAAGACCACCCGTATGCTCAGAAGGCAAACAGTTGATGAACTGAACAGACACAAGCAAATCAATAAACCGAGATTGTGCCTCAGAAATAAACGGCACCAGGGTGGAAGAGCAGGGTGGAAAAAAAAAGAAAAAAAAAAACGCTAACTGTTTGACACGACAAGGTCACACATCACAAACTCCGCAAAAGGCACAGGCTCATCTGCTTAGCATGAGCAAGGACAACAACTACCCCCACCCCCAAACAGCCCCCGAAAAAGGAAATGTACCCTGTCAACACCTTTCCTAGAGATTTAAGTCCAAAGGACTGCTTTGATGCTCTGAGTATTTAACCCCATTGATCAAGCAACCTTCTGTGAGGCAGAAATTACCCACAGCCTTGGATCTCCTTTTCTACTAAAGAAATGCTTGTCTGTAATAACCTGACCAGCAGCTGCTGAACAGAAGCAGGCAGTTTTTAGTGAGAAATAAGACACAATAAAAGGATTATTTTATATATTAAAAAAAAAAAATCGAACAGAACACAGGATTAGAAATGCTTGTTCACTTATCAGATTTGTGTTAAAAAGAATATATCATCTTCCTGGTGAGCAGTGTAGCAACTTCTAAAAGCCCGTCTCTCAGAACAATGTAGCCACATCATCTCCAACACACAGTCCAATTACCAAAGAGCAAATGAACAGGGTTCAGCAATATTCTGCCACATTTTGCAAATCTGAAATACATCTTCAGTTTAATTTCTTTGGGGTGTTTAAATATATACATATGTGTGTATGTATTGAATAAAGAGTAACAATAAACATTATTTACAGAATGCACAACTTGTGCTTTAATACTTATGTTTATGTATAAATAGTTAGTGACCATTAGTGTATGTTGCTAAGAGACAGTTAAACCAACGGTATTTAAAAAAAATAATAATAAAATAAAATTATTAGGCAAAACATTCCACTATCTGAGTATTCAGAAGGGTGAACATTCTTTTTCTTTTGGTGACAAGCAATTTAAATAATCTGAGTCTTGACTTATATACTTTTAATGTGCTTATGAAAAGAACTGGGTTTTGTTAATAAGGTCATTGCAGTTAATAAGCACTCTTCTGCGAGTTGAATCAAGTTATTTTAACGTGAATACTATGCAATTTTCGTTTTAGAGCAGCAGCTAAATTTTACAGTCAGGGTCAGTACAAGACCAGATTCCAGTGCAGGAATTATGATCTGAGGAAAACATGGTACTTAAATCCCATGGCAGATCAGAATTAGTGCATTCAGGCCAGACTACTGTATATTCAACCTCTGGCAAAAAGTGTCCAGCATAACAAAACAAAGTTTCTTCTGAAAAGATTTACTGATTTGGGTTATATTAGGCGTACAAGTCGGACATTGATAATATTTCCATTCTAAAACTGTTGCCGTGATTAGTGGTGTATGATTTATGTCTGTGTCCACAACACAATTACAATGATGGCATACTGCAATTCAAATTTTCCCCCTGAGAGTTTGGAAGGTTTTTTTCCTCCGATCAATAATGTTAACATCAACATGATTACGTTAAAAAAATAAGAAGCACTTCATAGTTCTTCACTAGTTACAGCTGCTGACAAACTACGTTTCCAACAAACGTTACATCGTCGCAGAGCCGAAATTCTTTACCGTACGCCAATTATCATATATGCCCATGTTCTCATCTCTGTCGTGTAAGGCTGTGGGCTAAACTGAACCGGGTGTAAGTTCTCAATCCATAACGATGGGGGGACAGAAAAAAGACATTTTAAAATACCTCAGTTACACTAAACAGTGAGCAATTACATCTGTCACGATGTCGAAAAACCATAAATAAGATGCATGTATGCAAGAAGGGAAAAAACAAACATCGAGAAGAACAAAACATGAACAATGCGCAGCTTATTAACTTTACCTGCGGTCAACTATTCGAAATGACAGCGCGGAATCGACCGTATGTTGTATTAAGCCGCATATGAATTAAACTGTAAAACCGGGCTTTGGGTATACATTCGTGGAGGACGGGAGACCTGCTTAAAATCAATGAAAAGTAAGAAAGCATATCGGCGCCGTACAAAACGCTGTCATAAATTGAGAAGAACTGGAAACCTTCGTATTTTACATGATGCCCAGACATCGTCAGATCTCCTCAAGTACACGGCGTGAATATCTCTTTTGCTTTAACATGCAGACGGCGTGGTATTAAACATATCGAACGAACACAGTGAAAATCAAAGGTGTTTATTTGCATTGTTGTGGTTAAGGCAGGGACAGCAGCGCTGCTGTCAGTATTAGTTAACCTACTGAAGCAGCGCTCTGCTCCGTGCCCACTTGGCTCTCGCAGTTAAAAACAATACGCGCGCCGCTAACATGCGTCTGTATCTTGAATACGAACCAATAACGCTTCGCATAAATGTTGCTTGACAATTATATTACAATGCATGCGAAAATACAAAATCTCTCACTCACCTCACTGTGCCAAAAGAAAGGATGCGTCTTCTCCCTGTTCCGATCACCCAACTGTGATTACAGCGGTTATTCTTAGAACATCTATGCTTTTATCCACAATAAACTGTTCCACGACCAATTAGTCCTCAGGTGATTCGACGGTGCGCTATCTCTAGAGGATCCCTTTAGAATACGAAAAAATAGATATAAGACACCACTTCATTCATAGAGGTCCAGCGAGCCCAACGAGTAAATGCAAGGTGCCTTAGGCTTGATCGTCTCCTAATGTTGTGGATACTAATATATTGCTACTGATTCAGCCCGGTTATACTATCGTTTGACAAGCAAATACGTGTTTGAAACTGTTATTTAATAAAGTATGCCCGCAATACAGAGCATTCCTTCAGTTCAGACGGCAGCGTCCCCCGATAGAGTCCTTACATTGGCTTGCCACCGTCCATTCCCTTTTCATTGGGTTGCAAGCTCGCTGCAGAAATTTACACACGCTCATTGCCTGTATCGTGGGCTTTGCTGCTAGACTGGCACAGTGTCCGCCTAAACCCGTCAGCGTACAGTACTACTCGCGGAGCACATCGTTTAAACCCAGCCCCCTGTGTTCTCCGGGCATACGGGCTCATCTGCATGTCACAAGTTAACCATTTCAGCACAGGCGCAAAAAAGATCGTGTTTCACCTTGCAGTGTTGTACTTATTACTAAGCATATATTTAAATGGTTAACAAAATTAGAGTGGATCCCGGTCTTTAACCCTGCTGATTTTTTTTCGTGTTTGTCGCCAGCCATTTAATGAAATGTATATACAACAGAAAACATTATTCGTAGGACGTGTTCTTTATACTTTTAGTTCTTCTGAACACGTTCAGCGTAGTTCGCTTTCCACTGTCTCCCACTTTATCTCCAGCTGTTCGCCAATTTCTCAGTAACAGAAATGTGGTGAAATTAGGTGAGATTTTTTATTTTTTAAATTAAACTCTGGTTTGATTTGCAGTATACTTAAAGTAAGAAATACGTAAAAATGTTTCGACTGCAAAAACAATGGAAGCAGGAGTAGCAACAGCATAGAAAATAATATAGACTCTAACAAATTGCACATGACAACCTTAACGGAAACAAATGGCAATTACTGCAATCATACATATAGTATATGGCGCTAAAACAGTTCTGGACTTTCACACTCTTGCGTACTATAGTGCTAGAAAATTAAACCATTATCCGCTTTGCAGAGATGATTAATTGCATTTACAATGTAATTTTAGTTTCTTATCTTCTTATCTAGTAGTGCCTTTTGTGAAAACGTCTTACATTAAGTGAAAGCTATCTTCATTTTTTTTTACTCGAATTGGCAGGTTTCTTCCCAGAGTAACTTAGCAACCTAACTGCTGCCGTACTTCAAGTGCGGCGTTTTTCTAAGACTTGGAGTCAAAGGCACGTTTTATATGAATAAATATAATCGAAAATTGATCGAAATACTGTAGTGGGTTGGCTTTTGCATTGTTTCAAAGTACCCGTATATAGGGGAATCGTCGTTTTCAAATTAAATTATATAGCATCTATAATACCTACGTTTGAAATCAACGCCTAGCTCTGCATACACATTCTATGTATAAAACGCTGAAACTTTCACGGCGTGACTGACTCCTAGCAGCGTGTATTTGCAGGCACGAGACCACAGTTAAAACTGGCCAACACTGACACCTACGGGTACAATTAACTACCTACAATTTGTCCGGTTTTAAATCGATCTTCGCCGTCGCGGTACGCCTTTTAGCCTTCCGGTAAGAGGTTTCTAAAGTCTCAAATATTTTATACATACAAATGGTCTTTTGCTCGTAAACATCTTAACTAGTTAAATCAAGCAAATCTGGAACTTGAAAAGAACATGAGCATTTATCTATCGCGCTAAAAGACAAATTCGTGGTTAAACGTTGGTCCAACGTTCCTGCCTTGTCGAAATGTAGCATTGGTTAACAATTTCGTACCGCAGTAATTCTGAAGTTAGAACGCTTTGATGTGTATGCGATATGTAAAATAAAATTTTAAAGGCTTAAAAAGGGAGAAACTGTCTATATTACTCACGATTAATAACTTGTGCTGTGACCTTATGCTGTTTTTCTATTTTTCCATATTTTTAGTTGTTACCAGTATCCGTTAGATATATACCTGAAATCTAGAGCTCTTCGTATTTTAAAAAGATAGTTTGTAGGTATCAACGTACTAAAAATTAAGAAATGGTTTTTTGCTGCGTTCAGATGTGTAACGTGAGTCATGTGTAACGCACGATCATTTGGAAGACGAGAAGGCGGAGAAACCTCTCTTGGGCAAAGTTAAATGAGCAGCCTATGGTAAAACACACGTGGATAGGCACACGTGCAATAGTTGTAAAATAAATTATGCGGGATTTATTTTTAATCGCAAAAGCAGACAGTGTTATATGTTTTTCCCATAAAATCAATTTGACCCTTAATTATACGTTTTTGTGACTGGAGAAACGGCTCCTGGTAACATTTAATGGTTGTTTCATTGAATGCGAGGGATATATAATTTAATTGTTGGTCGTTGTTTTTTTTCTTTTCTTGAAACACATGGAACTGTCTATAGGTGAATATATCGAGGTCTGTTTACATTCGATTTCCCTAAAGCTTTCATTTACGATTTTCCCAAAGTCTGAAGTTATTCATACAGTACTTGTCTCTCTAGATTTTTTTTCTGGCGTATTAACACCTGACACCTGGAATGGAAACGCTTTATCAACAAAAACAACGCCGTTCTAAGAATTTCCCAGTAGCACTGGGTATAGGTACATTTATTACTGTCACATCCGTCTACTCCACACTTTTTCTGTTATTCTATTGCTAATTAGTGTATATATTGCTTTTGCTTCAAATGTAACTGCAGGCGATATAGTAAGTGCCGTATAGTACAGTATATAAGATTGCAATTGCTGTTTGGGTTATTTCCTTTTAAAGGCACAGCAAAAGGTTGTATTTTTCTAGCCGTTTATTGCTTGCACCCAGCAGGATTTGGAGTATGGTAATACTGGTACATTAACACGCATCCAGTGCACATTGTACCTTACA
Source organism: Chitala chitala (assembly GCA_025773905.1). Lineage (NCBI taxonomy): Eukaryota > Metazoa > Chordata > Actinopteri > Osteoglossiformes > Notopteridae > Chitala > Chitala chitala. The sequence goes on from JABJVR010048247.1 coordinate 20,667, forward strand.
TTTGTTTTACACGTGGCACCTGTGGGCTTACTTGTTAAGCAAATATATGTGTTTTTCAAAACAGCTGTTTTCGAAAAGGCTCGAAACTGAAGAATGATACTCTCACCACCCACTGTAATTTTACATATGCGTGTATCTTGTACATCTGTGATCAGCCATGATCATTAAAACACGATGATGCTGTTGTGTTGTGGTGTATATATTAACTGTATGAATAGTAAAACCTTCACACATCTGACAATGCTCTTGACCTGTTATATTCATTCAACTGTAATACATGTCAATTCGTTGGCTTAGTTTGGTTACACCTGAGCTGATCTTCAAGACATAACCTTCTTCTTAAAAATACGTGCTGATTCTCTAGACTAACTTTAATATTGAAATCTCTACCATTTGTTGGTGAACTTAATGCTATTTTGATGCATTCACGTCATGTGAATTCTCACGCTATCAGTGCTATGTCATAAGAAATGGGCCAATAATAAAGGATTTGGATACAAGCTTTCTGTCTTCACTCTTTTCTGGAAGTAAGTCCCAAAAAGGAGGCTGGCCACATTTTCTCTAGGTCATCAATAATTTAGGGCACAGAGAGAACCAATGGCTGTCATTGAAAAAGGCTGCCAGGATATAGAGGACACACTAGCATTTTGTTTGTAGCTTTAAAATAATGCGTGTACACAGAGGCCAGTGCACAGCTGGAGGGCACCCACTCAGTGACTTCTCAGCAGTATGCAGCCAATAAGTAGTGAAACATGAGCCTGTTGTATCCATCACTTCTTGGCATCTCAGAGACAGGCATGGTATGGTTTGTTTGATTACAGTATAACTCAATTATGAGTTAAATGGCATGAGTGATGGATGGGTCCAAAGGGCTGTCTTGACACGTGTCATTCCTGTCTGTATCAGGTGGATAGAGAAAGAGACACAGCTCCTCAGACAGGCGGCTTTCTTGAGTCATGGGCACAACCTCATTGTTAAAACAACAAAGACCTTGATAAGAGAGAAGACTCCCTGTGTTGTATTAGCCAGTTGGTAAGAAATACCATGTTCCATTCAGTACTGAAGTAGGTGCAAAAATAATGCATAACACATCCATCTGACCAGATAACACTGACTCAGGCCAGGGTCTTTGGCATGCAAAAAGAGCTGAGGTGTAGCACAGGAAAGATCCCCATAACTGCAGAGGTGGGTCCATGTAGAGGGGCATCAGTGATTCACAAAGATATCCAGCTGGCAGCTATTCATAGCACTTGCCAGGCTCACTGGGCCCTCCGTCTGGGGCACAAAGATTATTGCAGCTGAAATGGATCCTCTTAGTGTGATTACAAACTGAAGCACAGTTTCACTTTGCGGTGTTGTTGCTCATTGTGACAAATAGCTTGGCCTGAGAGGCTCCTCTGAGTAATTGTGGAAAAGCACCGCACCATAGATCACCACCATTGCAGGCGTAGTAACGTGCATATGTTCATGTCCTCTGCTGGAAAGAAAATCTATTTTGCAGAGATGGTGTTTACATTATTAATTGCAATATATGAAAAATATGGGCATTTTCCTAGGATCTAGGATTGTGTCTCTCCGTCTCTGGTTAATTAAATTCATACATTTCTTTAGGTTAACTGAAAACAGTAGCATACAGGAAGTGAATAGTGTCATGTGATGTCCTGGCATATAAATGAATATTTAAATTAGGTTTTGATGGTTAAATGCTCAGTGGCAGCAACTAACTTATGAACATATACCTCATTTTCCCTTCTGAAGAGATCTCACTGTGCTTGTTAATACAGCACTGTAATTATGCATTACAAGAAAGTCTAATAAAACAACAGGAAATTAATGAGAACTTACTGAAAATTAAGCCACTGTGAAAAAAAAATCATTTAAAATGAATTTCATCAGAAGACATCGAGCCTTGATTATTTAGGATATTATGCACAATACTCGAAGCCTGCTGACTGTGCCTTGGCACTTCATGGTAGTAAAACTGGATCCGCTAAGAGAAAACCACCAAGGTGAATACCGAGCAGAAGAACTGTTTTTGTGTTCACACAGCACCAGCAAGACAAACTCAAGGCCAATTGCTGTTATGGTGGAATGCGGGAGAGGTGGATAGCCACTCTGTCACTCAAGAATGGTTCTGAATGGGAGTCTAGCTCTGTCTTACGCATAAGCTTTAACCAACCTCACCCACCCTGTTGCCCGCATGCCCACGTTGTCTCTGTTGCATTATACAGTAAATACTAATTGGCTGATCCATAACTCGTGGAGGACTCGCGTCACAGGATTCCATTAAACCCTTGGGCCAGTGCCACGGATGCTCCTGTTTAAATTGCGCTGGATTCCTGCCAGTGTGGGTCAGGCGGTTGGCTGTTTGGTAAACAGCAGCAGACGGTTCTCTGTTCACAGGTCGACAGCTTTTCGTTCTGAGACCTGCCTCTGTGCCTTTGTCTATACCTGCCGCTCTACCTGTTGCTCCTCTTGAAATGCACAGCGCATGGGAAGCCAAATTCCTCCAAGGCTTCTGTGCATTAAATGCTGTTGAGATAAAGAGGCTTTTATTGCACAGATTTGCTGGGCTGGATTTTTACCTTCAGACGGTGGTGGGGGAGGGGGTCTATGCTGAAGAAGAGTGAAGCAATGAAAGAGAGAGAGAGCAGCAATCCTGCCAGAGCAGAAAGATGATTTGGTGGGTGATCAGTTCTCTGAGCAAATCAAACACAGGGGAGATTAAGGCCCCCAAAGCTAACGTGGGCCGATGGTTGGCTCGAAGGCCGCCACTCATCCGTTAGGTGATCAAAGCTCTCACATGGGACAGCTTCATACTGAGCTGCAAGGTCTGAAAGCTCATGTTTCCATGAATTCTCCCCCTCTTTCCTTCAGTCATACTTGAAAACCTCACATGGGGTCTTGGACACCTCAGCCTGGTTCACAGTCACGCACTGCCTGTTTCCACAGTAAAAACAGGAAACTCGGTACATTCACTAAAAGAGATGAACAGCAGAATGTGACTAACCCCACTGATGGATATTAAGATCATTACTTTCCCCAAAGGGATGATTACAGTGTTTTATCAACATTAGATATAACACAAGAAAAAGAATGTGGTGCAGGGTGTTTTGTATTGATCTTTCAGGATGTACAGCAAGCTCCTCATTTTCAGTCACCTACACTAACTGGGGCAGCAGGTGTGCCGACCCTTCTGGCGGATCCTGTGCGTGTGGCAGCACAAAACCAAGCAATGCGTGTGGTGCAGATGACGAGGGCATGGTTTAGACTGAGAGGGGGGTGCTGGAGGCACAGGGGTGAGGCGAGATGTCTTGCAGCTGAATGGCAACTCATTATAGGGCGACAGCTGCTTTCAGTGGCAGTTTCCCAACCTGTCGGCTCTGAACGGAGGCTGCCATGGTACAGGTGGCCAGGCCTTTAATGGCCCACCCATGGCGAAACCCCCTTCACCCAGCCCAGTGGCACAGAGGAACAAATGCCAAGGCTGCCACTCAACACCGCCAACCTATGGCTTCAAAAGAGAGACACAGAGAAGCAATGGTGGCAGGAGTGCAGCACAGACAGAGGATGGAAGAATCCATAAAGATGTAACAGCGGACGGCTAACTGGAGAACAGTGAAGCTGTAGGCTAAAGTCTGAAAATGAAAGGGTTAATTTGGGCTCATCAGACTGTATTGCATTGACTTAATTTTGTCCCAGAGTTCTCAGCTCTGACTTGTCATGCTTTGTAGTCTTTTTTCATCTATTCACATTGAAAGATTAGTTCTTGATGTTAGTTTTGTTGGGTTAGTCACTGTTCCAAAAAAATTTATAAAATATCTGACCTAGTCTTACCGTGGCAAAGTGCCTGAAGGAAATCCATTTGTGTTTTAGCAAAGCAAATACAGCAAGGTAACTATTGGTACACAGGGAAGTTGCACACAAGTCTACTACAGCTGGCACGGGCGGTATTGTGGTGGAGCAGACATTATTACTATCGCTGTGCTGAGCTATTTTGTGGGCGGCTCTTCTGAGCAGTGGACGCACCTTAAACTCATCACAACTGTCCAAGTTGTTCAGCCGGTGATGTCATCGTGGAAAAACACAGAAACACACACAAAGTGTGGGACGGAAGGGCATGCAGATGGTTGAGAGTTCAGCAAATCAGCGACGCAATCAAGCTGTCAGGATCTGATGAATAGTAATGATGAAAACAATTAAGTACTTTGCGCTCACAGCAGAAAGTAATTTACACTCCCACTTTCTCGCACAAAGGATAAGGTACCTCGCATGAGGTGGATAGTTGGGGCGGGGGGGGGGGGGGGGGGGGGGGGGGGGGGGGGGGGGGGGGGGGGGGGGGGGGGGGG
>JABJVR010048248.1:0-10099 GCA_025773905.1 Chitala chitala
AGAGAGAGAGAGAGAGAGAGAGAGAGAGAGAGAGAGAGAGAGAGAGAGAGAGAGAGAGAGAGAGGAAGAGAGGGGTAAAAGCAAGGAGGAGGGCAGAGCTGCTAGAAAGAAAGGGAAGAGGAGAAGGAGAGAAGAGATCAAGGAGGTGTGGAACAGACAAGGACTACAATCAGAGGAGCCCAAAGAGAAGACTGCAAAGTGCAGCAGTCAGAGAGCCAGCAAACAGCAGAGGGAGGACAGGCAGCGACCGAGAAGACTGAGAGGGAAGCTTGGGAGAGCCGGCGAGCCGGCGGAGTAACGGCACGGGCAGAGCGCAGCGCACGCAGGGGCACGCTGCAGCCTGTGGAATGTGGCGCTGCAGCGGTGGTCACCGACACGCCAAAGTTGCCAGGGAACCAGAGCGGACTTTTGATGTGTGATCAGTGAAGGCAGCATGTATTTTGGTGAGTAGGTGTCACTCACATCTCTTTCTCCTTTCTTCTTCTTTTATAGGGAAACACACAGTGATAAGAAAATTACCAGCTGTCAGCTGCAGGTATATTACTGCCAGAAGAATTTTCAAAAGGATGACAGTGGTACAGCCAAAACAGTTGTATTATTTTAATTATTTCCAATGTTAATCAGACAGCCGGAAACCTAGTTTCACGTGTATTTCACAGCGCTGCAAATTAACTGAAAGTGCATGTGCGCACGGGCGATCACTTCTCGCCACGTTACCACATATCGAAAGTGCTTTTCAAATACAGCAAAGGCAGACGGGTCTGCATATGAGCGTTTATTCCGCTCTGCTAGCTAGAAATACAACCTACCCAAAGTAAGCCCCCCAAAAAAGTAGCATTCAGGAAAATGTACAGGTTATGGAAAACATTAGAAACGAAGGCTGTTTTAAATCCGGATGCTTGTACTTTTTACAGAGGGCCAGAAGGGGCAATGACCCTGGCGGATGCGGTCACTCGTGTCAGTCCGTGTTTCCAGATACCGAGTGTGTTCGGTCACACACCGGGGGCCGGAGGAGGGGGTTATCTGTGTTGGAAACACGCGTGACACGATCTGCTTTGAAAGTACGTTATAGGCACATTACTTCTGGCAGTTAACGCGGTTTTTCATTATGCTTGCATATTCTGATTATAACGTGCCACCGTATTCCAATATGAACAAAGTCAGCATTTAAAGTTCATTTATTAATTTTGACAATGCAACCATGTAAAAAATGTAACAACTATTTTAAAACCAAGCATAATGTTTTCATTAATGAAAGTGACAGCGCGAAATAAATGAACATAAATGAGCAACAAACTATTACGGGGAAAAAATAAATTGGAACTGAAATCTGAAACCCTTACAAACTAAAATCCTGCGACGGCTTAATTTATAAATTCACATTAAATCCATATAAAGCCACGCTTAAGGCAAGGTCGTGTGACATGCCTAATGAAAACGTCTAATAAATAAATTGAGGTCACAGAAATAAGAACTCAACTTCTTCAACATACATACCTTTGCATGGGTGTATATGGTCCTAAAATGACCTTTAACGCCTTTTAAGCATAGTTATTTTGATTGGAAGTTACCGGGGAATGAGGGTGTGATTAAAGTGACGTGAGACAGGCTTCTGTGGTACGTGTCTTACAGAACAATAACTACTCCACAGCCAACCTCAGATGAGACAGCACGTCTTTGGCAGACGTGGAAGTGGGTATTATGGTTGCCCGTAACGGTTCTAGCTTGCCTATCTGGTCGTTCATGTACGATATGCCTTCGCTTAGCATTTATTACTAAATATAAATAAAACGCATTACTGCTCATGTACAATGTAAAAACATGGTCATTGACCACGAAAAGCAAAAACAATGTAGTATTTACAAAGGCTTTGGTCTACTGCCACCTTATATAGGTATTATACACATAGCTGTGCTGATATCAATTAGCTGCCCCAATTAACGTCTACAGGAACATGAAGTGATCAGTCTCTCTCTCTCTAACTGACTTGACTTATTCAATTCATTCTTTGTTTTTCTTTTGTTGAATTTAATGACAAATAATAATAATAAATAAACGTTAGTGACAAACAAAGATAGATCATGTCTGTTGTTTTGTCAGCTAACTTCAATTGAATAATGATTTGTAATGTGTGAATTTGAATCTACTTAGGCCCTAAGGTCATATTTCACCTCAAAATAGCAATTAATATGAAGCTGCTAACAAAGAATATAAAAATAAAGTTATAAACACCTGCAAAATAGTAAATTGAAAATCTATGCAATTGCAACACATTACAATTAAAACAAATAAAAGAAAATGATTAAATTAAGTTATGATAAATGAGACATGATGAGAGTAATGTACACCGCTATTTAGCAAAGCGTTGCAGTCATGTAAATCCAGGAGAAGGACAGATGTAATTAAATTTGTACTAATTGCAGCCTCCAGAACACTTCCTAAAACAGCTAAACACTTCATGATTGCTACTCATTGCTAATTATTGTGGTGCACAATGGAAAATTATACATAGTGTATAGCAGGGCAAAATAGTTGGTAAGTGACAGGTGTTGATGGAGATTTAATTTCTGTATACTCTATCCCAGCCGTTCCGAACCTTTTTTGCGCCACGGACCAGTTTCATATAAAACAATATTTCCACGGACCGGCATAGAAACTGCTAAAAACAAAGTGGATAAAAATACAACTTGGCTTCATAGCCTCACTTGCTAGCCTGTCGCCACATATTATGCTGAGCAAGCTTGGTGCGTGAGAATCACCTGTAGCGATAAACCCGTATTTTAAGTAGGACTCCTGATATTGTCTTTTAAATGCAGCTTTCTTTTTCTTGGAAGTCGTAGGCTCTTTTCCTGTCTCCTCATCGGGCCTTTTGCCCTTTCCAAAGACGTTTGTTTGTTACTCATTTTTGCTAGCTTGTGGGCTTAATTTTTGATGTACCGTATCACGTAACCGAGACGAGCGTTTTTTTCTTAATCAAAGTCTTTTAGACTCTGATAATCAATAAAATATTTTTAACCAGTATTTCTGTGCGGCGCGGTGGTTGGGGACCAGTGCTCTATAATACCTTTAACCATGAGACCCAGGTAGTCGTGTGTGCTGAAATGGGGTAAACCACAGGAGGGCGCTGTCAAAAAGAAGACAGAATTGAATTTGAATTGAATAGTTTCTCTTCTTGCTGGACAGACCCACATGTGTCAGCATTGCCACTGAATAAGATAGGCAATTCTGACACATGTGGGTCCGTCCAGCAAGTGGAGAAACTATAGTGTTATAATTGTTTCTTAGAGGACAAAAATAAAACAAAGAAATAATGTTAACCAACTGTGGGGGTTCGTGGCCCTGATTTTATGACAGCTGGATCCTGCTATGCGAAGAATCCCAAAGCAACCTATTTCAGTTCAGCTTTCCTACAGCAGTGAACATTACCCTGAACTTTCACTTCAGCCACAGTAGTGCAGAATGCAAAGTTTTATAAAAATATATTAGTGACATGTTGGTTCAATGGCCAGAAGAGCAGGCAAGGATATGAAAGTCTCCCGTTTCAAATCCCAGCCCAGCCAGGTGTGTCCTAAAGCAAGACACTCAAATGCTATCGCCCCGGGTGCTGCATGCGGCTGCCCCCCCCCCCCCCCCCCCCCAGGGGATGGGCTAAATGCAGGGACGTAACTTCCCTATGGGATTAATAAAGTGTTATAAAAAATAAAATAGCAGCTCTGGAGCCAGTATGTCACTTGTTTTAGAGTCAGTATCTCAATGTTGATTTTTTTTTTCCCAGTTCCTTTCTGCAGTGTAAATAAATTAAAAAGCTAATTGTTCACAATAGCACATGCTTGGCATATACAGGGACCTTCAGGAAAGAGCAACATTATAATTCTGGAGAATAAACACAGAGAACTGACTTCTGTGCCAACAGTGTTTTTATTTATGTATATCTATATAGCAGTTTGCCTGTCTTTTGTCTTCATTTTGAAAATTCTCAAAAAGAAGCTTTGCTATTGTGGAGTACATACACATGTTACAATGAAGCTTGATTTCTGTGTTTAACCCCTTCCCTGGGGGGAGCAGTGGGCAGACACATGTAGCACCCGGGGAGCTGGCATTTCAGCATCTTGCTCAAGGACACACCTGGCAGCTAGGCTGGGATTCGGAGCAGGAGACTTCTGCATCCCAGTCTTATGTTCTACCCATTGAGCCACCAAGCCATGTACAAAAGGGCTTTTCAAAATGATGCTACGTCTTTGTGAATATGGAACCTGCAGCTTTCCTAAAGGGATGTGATTTAAGAGTTCATGTTCTGTCCACAAGGACTTTAATTGTCAGTCATTGTCTTAACCGCTTAGTCCTGGTGAGGGTTGTGGGGAAGCCTGGAGCCCATCCCAGAGCACATAGGGCACACCCAGGGCAGGGCACCAACCCACCATGGGCAATTTGGACACACCAGTCAACCTAACCTGCATGTCTTTGGACCGTGGGAGGAAACCAGAGCACACAGACCCAAGGCGGGAATTGACCCTCAGGCACGGAGGCGCATAGAGACAGTGCTAACCACCACACCACTGTGCCGCCACTGACTTTAATTGTATCACTTCAAAACATGGTCATTTAATGAAAAAGGGTTTGCTGGGTGTCTATTAATATGCTTGTTGCAAGGAAGTTCAGGCTTTGATGTTTATTACAATTTAAAGAAACTGCCCTCAGGTTAAACTTGAAGTGTTATCGCATTTTCTCTTTATTAACATTTTCCCTTCAATATGGTCTCTTCTTGCTTTTCATGACAAACAGGCCATTACGCTGTAGTGCATTTTCAAGGACTGTTTTCAGAGGAATCCTCAGCTGTGGCATGCTGACTGCATGTCTTGCAGTCTGTGTTAAGATGATGTATGTCTGTCTGTGTTGGGCAATTTGACAAACAGCGGCTTTAGAGAAGGCTGTGCTTTAGGAAGATGCTGTGGTAGCTTCTATAATGAGGTGCTCTGCAACATAACCCAGCTGCCTGACATCATTCCTAAGACAACAGCATCTCTGTTAGGTAAGCCAAGCTTTGAAGGCCCTGCTACACAATGCAAGATAACTGATTGCTAACTGACTTCAGAGTCATTCTAGACTGCACCAAAAATTTTCATAAGGCAGCTAAAGCAGGTTTTAAAATTTCCCTTACTTTCATTTTGAATTTGTAGCATTTAGCTTCTTCCTTGTTTCCTTTTCACAAATTACTTTTGTGTCAACCACTAAAGTCATTCATCTAGTCTACAAATAATGTACTATCTCAGTACAAATCTCCTCCGCAGGCTTTGTACACAATTATTCTGCCTTACACAACATAATAATGAAGAAGGCAAATATATTTTCTCTCCCTTGTAGCCTTGAAAAAGGCCCTCAGTCTTTAATTGCTTCTCTAAAACATCTAGCTGTAAAGCATCGTACTCTATGTATGTCACCAGGAATAAAAGTGGCTGACAAGCAACTGAATTAATGAGATAAGGCAGATATCAGAGCCTTCGACCGTTATTTTTTAAAATGCGCTTTTATGGCCCTTTCCCATGAGTACCTCCTTACCAAGCCTGCTCTTGCTGTGGTGATGCTATCCTGCACTGCCACAAGGTTGTCATTCAACTACAATTATTCAAATTCTTTAACCTGGGCATCGCAGTGGTCGTGGCTGATGTATACACTTGCAATGGGGCCTTCACTTGTTTAGAACGGTAGACTGAAGTCTTCAACTAGCTGTTTAAAATTTTTGTAATATACTGTCAGGTTACCAGTTTTCAAAAAATTTTACATAAAAAACAGAAAATGAAACATGCAGCCAAAAAGCATTAATTTCACCAGTCTGCTGTTATCCAAAAAAAGAAAAATCCTTTTAACATTGTGCAAAATGTATCAGGGAATGTATTTGTATTTAAATGGTATCACCAGTGCAGTTTGAGCATAGAAGCTCAGAGTGACAGCTGAATCACATTATGTATAAAACAAACACACCTCTTCTTTAATATTACATTTAACTGTCTGAGTGAATAGACTTAAGTGCTTCCCTTAAATCCTGCTCCCAATGGGTCACAATATATGCTGCTCCTTTGAATCACTTTAAACTGCTAGCATTTTTAGTGCTAAGACAAAAGTATAACAGTCTCAATGCTGAGAGATGAGGCTAGCAGTCTCAATGCTGAGAGATGAGGCTAGCAGTCTCAGTGCTGAGAGATGAGGCTAGCAGTCTCAGTGCTAGGAGGTCAGGCTAGCCGGACAAGCATCTAACTACGATAGGAGATACAGAGAAAAAGTGAGTGTTATTTGAAATTTGTTTTGTTTGTTTCCTATGTAACTAATTCTGGTTTTCTTTAATCTCTGTCGTCTGCTCATTTTGTCTGAGTGTTCTTGAAACTTTGGATGGCTGGAGCTCGATAGTTTTGCTGTTCAGTTGATACCTGGTTAGCTTGTTGTTGCTGTTATTAGCTGTGGTGATTTAGCTCCATAATCACAGAGCATTTGTATTTCTGGACTAACAAAGCCATGCAGATTGCTTTTGTTTCAAAAACAGGGCGGTTTCACCTGCAGGCAATGAACAAGATATTTATGGTGCATGCATTAACCCTTGTGTCCAACACTCCTTGCGTGAAGATTTATCTGTGTGAAGACCTGCAGGACGACATGTGTGAGTCCTCTAAGAAGGACACCGTAGAACATCATATTACCTTCTTGTACCCCTGACTCTACCAAATCTCCTCTTTCATCTTTAAACTTTAGCTTTTCCCTGTGAGGAACTGTGACATTTCACTATGTGCTTTCAGCAGATCCCTGTTCTTCTTCGCATGTGCAGGGTATGTCGTTCTCACAGAAGACAACAACTCCCCTACCTGCGTACCTTCACCTAGAGCATTTCTATCTCCACCTCCTTCTCCCCCCCTTCTCCCTTGCCTTATGGAGTTGCCTGTCTGCACCCAACTAGGCTGTCATCATCCCAGCTTTAGCCACACAGTCAACTGTTCAGCTACTGGCACTTACAGGAACCTGGATCACCCAGGGGCAGAAATCTCATTTCACTCTTGGGGGTGACAATAAATACAATATGTCCCAAGAAAAATTCCTGAGGGGGACACAAATGACAAAGCTTGGTTCGCAGTGACATACTGGGGGAGTGGGACTCTTCAGAAGGGGGGTCATATTCCCCTGTCCCCCCCAGGATGTCTATCTATGAGATCACCCCAGAGTATATATCTATACCTATCACTACCTTGTCTGGACAGTCTCTGCCAGGCCTGCCTGGCCCTCACCTCCTAATCTTTGGCTCACTGATGTGATCCGTGAACAAAGCACCTCTCTCCGTGCTGCTTAGTGGAACTGGCACAAGTCCAAAACCCCATCTGATCTGGCTGAGTATCTCAACTTGCTTGTGTCTTTTTTGCACAGCATCACCAAAGCTAAAATGGAATACTACCAGGACAAAGTTAATAACACCACAGACAACAGAAAGCTATTCTCCATCTTCAAATCACTCCTCTACCTCCCTTCACCTCCACAATCTATGTCTCTTACTGCAGGTAATTTAGCCAGCTTCTTCAGGAAATAGGTAGCAACCATCAGCTCCTAGTTCTCCCCACCAGATGGAGACACTCTGCTACCTCCATTAAACATTGCCTTACTCTCCTCCTTCTCCCCTCTAAGAAATAATGACACATTAATATTCCTCTCACACTATCCTACCACCTGTCCTCTAGACCCCTTCCTCCACTCTCCTGCAAGCAACTGCACCCACACTAACCCCAGCAATAACACAAATTATTAACTCGCCTCTCTTAACTGGCACTTTCCCCACCACATTTAAAGAGGCTTGGGTTACCCCACTGCTTAAAAAAATCCTCCCTTGTGAAGAATTACAGACCAGTCTCTCTTCTTCAATTTTGGGCCAAAACCCTGGAACACATAGTCTTCAATCAAAATTCCTAATTCTTAAAATTCCTAACTTTGAACAACCTCCTTGATGCCAACCAGTCTGGTTTCAGGAGTGGACATTCTATAGAAATGGCCCTTCCAACAGTGGTGGAGTCCATTCAGACTGCTAAAGCCTCGGCTCAGCCCTCTGTCATAATTCTACTCAATCTGTCTGCTGCTTTTGACATTGTTAATCAACAAATCCTTCTGTCCACAATCTCTGGTACATTGGCTGAGGTCATACCTATCTGGATGAACCTTCAAATTATGTTGGCAGGGGCAAGTATCCAGCTTTCATCTCCTCTCCACAGCTGTGCCACATGGCTCTATCCTTGGCCCTCTTCTCTTCTCCATCTTTACCACATCTCTAGGTTTTAGCATCCACTCACATGGCTTTTCCTATCATTGCTATGCCAGTGACACACAACTCTTCCTATCAAGCTACTTCACCGTGTCTTCACACATTTCTGCCTGTCTCTCTGCCATCTCTGCATGGATAGAGAAAGACATCTTCAGCTCAGTCTCTCAGGACAGAAGTTCTGGTCTTCCCAGCAAAAACTTCCATACAGCACAGCATCAGCATCAGCTTGGGATCTTCAGCAACTGCACAAAGTCTGCTAGAAATCTGGATGTCATCACTGACAACCAACTAAGCTTTGCTGACCACATCTCCTCCATCTCTCGGGCATGCAGATTTGCCCTCTTTAACATGAGAAAGATCAGATCCTACCTTTCTCAATATGCAACCCAGCACCTTGTGCAAGCAATCGTTAGCTCTTGTGTTGGCTACTGCAATGCTCTGCTAACAGGGCTACCAGCATATGCAATATATGCAAAAATTCTCCAGATGATCCAAAATGCAGCAGCACATTTAATTTTTTATCAAACAAAGACTACACATGTCACACCACTGTTCATATTTCTGCACTGTGTCCCTGTGGCTGCCTGCATCAGGTTCAAAGTTCTGTGTTACAAGATTAAAGAGTAAATTGTAACAATGGCAGAAGCCAATGTGGACTGCTCAAGGTGCGTGGGGAAATCTTTAGTGTGGAGCATACAATCATGAGGACAATTTTTTGGCCATGAAAGTGATTATATTTACAAGTGAATATCTACAAAATGATTGACAAACAATAGTACACGAAATGGGTAATATACAAATGAGCAAATAAAGAGGACAGGAGAATGGGGATGACAACAAACCCAAAGCAAAGAAAGAAATTAGAAAATCTAGTCCATTTCTAAGTCTAGTGTGCTAGACAACAAAAATACCCCGTGTACATTCATTTATATCAATTCTTCAATATCTACAATTTCCTCTGTAAAGCGCTTTTGGCACATTGTTGTGAAAGGTGCTATATAAAAATAAATGGAATTGTTGTGTGAATATGGGTAGGGCCCTTAACATGTCCCCAATTCCAAAAAGTATCAAACAGTAGGAAAATTTACAAAAGGACAAAAGGGAACAATGACACCCAACTCTTTTCCACCTGAAAGAAACAGGTAGTAGCAAGGGTCAGCTTCAGTCCCCTACAGAATTTTCTATGATGCAACCTGGTTCCATGGCTACTGTACTGTCTGCTGTTCAGCAAACTCCCCAGCCCTGGCTCCCTAGTCACTAGTCCCTCTACTCTTGGGTTTAATGTGCTCTCCTATGCATTTCAAGTATGCGTGTGCATGTCCCGCGAGTTTTCTGTTGTTAATTCTACATCTGTGTCCCATTTCCCACTTGCCTGTATATATATTTACCTTTGTTTCAGTCCATTACCAGTTATTGTAGTGTTTGGTCGTGGTTAATACTTGCTGGTTTCTATGTATTATTGTCTCCTACAATCACTTTACGTGTAAAAACCCCTTCTGCTCAGTAGATTCACCCTTGCCTTTGCTCATCATGTATGGAAAACATTACTCTAACAGTCTTGGTGCTGAGAGAAGAGGCTAGTGATTTGTGCTGAGAGAAGAGGCTAGCAGTCTCAGTACTGATGGAAGGAGCAAGCAGTCTCAGTGCTGAGAGAAGGAGCCAGCAGTCTCAGTGCTGAGGGAAGAGGCTAGCAGTCTCGGTGCTGAGAAAAAAAACTAGCTGTCTCAGTGCTGAGAGAAGAGGCCAGCAGTCTCAGTGCTGAGAGAAGAGGCCAGCAGTCTCAGTGCTGAAAGAAGAGGCCAGCAGTCTCAG
>JABJVR010048248.1:10199-25014 GCA_025773905.1 Chitala chitala
GCCAGCAGTCTCAGTGCTGAGAGAAGAGGCCAGCAGTCTCAGTGCTGAAAGAAGAGGCCAGCAGTCTCAGTGCTGAGGGAAGAGGCCAGCAGTCTCAGTGCTGAAAGAAGAGGCTAGTAGTCTCAGCATTAACATATCAGGCTGTGTTCATTCAATCAGCATTTAGATCACCTCAATCAAATGATCAGGCTCTAAGGTGATTTGGCATCATGGAAACACTGAAGTCTGCTATTATCAGAATACAATGGATCAAAAAGACAATAGATTGTCTTGTTTAACACTCTTCTGTCATCTGTCCACCCCCTCCCCCCTTTAAATAAAGTTTGTCCATAATCAAGTAGTCATATCTACAAATAATAATGTACAGAACATGTCAGAGACATCATCTGATTTGTAGAACAAGATGAATAGGTAATTCATGCGTACGTTTTGGTTCTGAAGGATTCTGAATAGGTGCCTATTAAATATTTTGCATATGAATTAAACATTAAAATGTTACTTTTATATATATTTTTCAACATTTTGCGATAAGGGTGTCTGTGCAGCACCACCATATTACAGTCACTTTGTGGTTTTATGTTATAGTCACAATATTTAGTTTAAGCCACCAATGTAATAATACTGATTTGTTTGCTTTGAAATCTTTTCAGACATTCACAAAGGGAGATAAATGAGTTGGATTTTATTGCCATCTGACTGAACAACATTCATCTGTCTAACGAAAATAGACGACGAAAGTGTTCTTAAAGCCGAAAAACATTTAAATACAATAATGTTGTCATTCTAGCAGAACTTCTAATTATAATATAATTAAAGTTTTAATCAAACAGACTTCACAATATCATAGCAGTAGACTAGGAAAATGAGGTATGTACTATAGGTAGCATTCCAGGTCAGGATATATTGCAACTGAAAAACAGTACATCTGTCTTGTGAAATTTAACCTTTTTTCATGCATTATCCTTTGTAGGAAACTTTTCAAAACATACATCTTAAAGCCTTTACTACTGAAGTCTATTGACCGTTTTCAGGAACATGTTAAATATGAATGCAATTCATTATGTGTATGGAACCTTGAAAAAGTGATGTTAATGCTTCTCTAAAGGCTGTAGATGTTTGTAAAGCACCCTTGGGTTTGCTGAGACTCAGGCTGATCTAGAAGTGTCTTTTCACTATGAAGCAATTATGGCCAGCTGTATAAACCTCAGACCTGCCTGGGAAACTCATTTAATACCGTCCTCTTCCCTGAAAGAGGGTCACACTGGGGTCTCCACAGAGGACGAGTCCCAGTCCAGAGGGTGGCTTCACTTTGACAGTCTGCAGTGGGCGAGGAACTTCAGAAGAACCAAAAAGTCTCCAGCAAAGATATCCAGTCATGAGGCTGTCAGTCCCTTACCTACATGAGCTTGATCCAAGTCTGTCACTCATAAGTTTCGTATTACATTTCATAAACTCCATTTTATAACAGTCAGTGGCAAAGCAGTCATGATCAAATTGCTATTACAGGTGCAAAAACACAGATGACATGTTAGTTAACTGTTTATTTAACGCCTGTCCTTTGTGTGCTTGACAAGCAATGTACACTTCGGGGATTCTCTGCAAACCAATAAAAAGAAATGTGACACCTCTTCCTTGGTTTGACTAGGAAGCTCTTGCCAAAGCACCATCCTGCCTGCTCTGATTCGTCCCTCGATGGCTAACGTGCAGCCATCCCTGCCAATCAAGCAGCTCCTTCCGTTCCCCCTGGAGACCACGATGCGAGTGAACCTTTTCCCAAACTTCAGCATGGTGAGTCAAGGCTTTCAGCTTGTTAAAATGATGTAAATTTAAATTTATTAAGCAATGCCAATAAATAAATGCTTAAAAGTTTTGAATAAAAGTTAGGTAAAGCATTGTCAATTGCATTTTCTTTGTGATGTCAAAACAACAGATGGAGCATGTTCTGTAATACTGAACAATGTATTTCTATTAAACATTTAAATATTATATTGCAGGCATAAATATAAACACATAGGTGCCTATTAAAAGGCAGGTTTAATATTTTACAGTTCAGTGGTCATGGTTACTGCGTTTATTTTTATATGATTGTGTTATTTTTTACCTGGTTGTTAGGAAAGTCATCATGTGAGAATTGTGCTAATTTATTATTATACACTTACACATTAAAAGTGGTGCGGGTCTCGGTCACGTTTTAGTCGAGGGTGTGTGACCTTGGTGACGCTGTAACTGAACACGTGAAATGTTATTGTCTGCCTCGCTGTACTAACACCTCTCCCACTCAGATTACTGGACCCGCGACGGCAGATTATTTTCTTAAAACACAGCAGGTGCTGGTCTGTGGAACAATATGTCTTTTTTAGGCAAGGGCAGCATGTAATTCCACAGGCGCAGATGTAGCCTGTGATCAGTAAATAAGGTACATCCTCACTGTCTGATCACTGTTTTTCTCTGCCTTTGTGTAGCAGGTATCCTATCCTGCTACTTTATATGATATTTTGTACTGGACAAAAAAGAAGGGTACATTGCATAATGGCGTAATAATAATAATAATAATAATAATAATAATAATAATAATAATGAATGTGCTTCGGCAATTTTTAAACCAAGCAAAGAAGTCACATTAAGCATGTTCAGGGTTTACTATGCTATGAAAAACGTTTCTATCTTTAGCTTGCTTTAACGATCCATGTTAATATGGGGTTCGTAGCTGTCCGCACAACGAGCTGCATCTGGTATAATCCGCCTTTCTGCTGCCACTGCTGCTATGTCGTTGTATGCGCTGGTTTGCGTTGACAGCTTTTTTTCCAAGTACAAGTGACCAAATGTGAAAGGTCAGGAAGTTGTCAGTTTGTTGGCTCCTTGCTATCTTTATTCATTGCTTTTGAAATTAATTGTATGTCACTTGGGCTGGGTTGTGCAATTTATCATTCAATTGAACACATGGAATTTTAAAAAGCATCTTGCAGGCTTCTTGTGTGTTACAGTAAATGTGGGTTTTCAGCACTACCGTATTTCCCCGAAAATAAGACTGGGTCTTATATTAATTTTTGCTCCAAAAGACGCATTAGGGCTTATTTTCAGGGGATGTCTTATTTTTTTCATGTACAACAATCTACATTTATTCTATATAACATTTCTTTATTTCACGAGTGCATTAATTACGTCCGTTACAACTCACAACGCATTAAATTATGAAGATTCATATTAGACACAACCCGGTCCGTTTGTTATCAAGTGCGCACGTTATTCGTGCGTTGTGTCTGTGCTCCGATTGATCAGTCGGCAATAAGTCATCTGTTTACATAAGTAAATAAGTCAACAGTTCAGCTGTTTACAAAGACGTTTACCTCTCATCCAAAGGCGCTTGCTTGGGTATTTACAAATACTTCATTATAGTTTATATTATCATTTAAGTATTAATGTCAATAATATTTATTTATATTTAATTATATATTAATATTATTATTTTATAATTCAATACGTCAGTCGTGTGTTGCAGCGGATGTACCAAATGCGTCCGTCTGGCTGACGATCTTAACTGGGGCTTCATTTTGGGGTAGGGCTTATTTTACGAGCATCTTGAAAAATCATGCTAGGGCTTATTTTCCAGTTCGGTCTTATTTCCGGGGAAACACGGTATTAGCATTTCAGCTATTTTGTATAAACTGCTCTTTTTTGTTATAAATCTTTGAGGGCTTTTAAAGGACCTGTATCGATATCACTGTGAATACCATAAACAGTTGCAGACTCACATGGGGCCTGTACTGGAAAAAGAACAACATGAGAGATGAGTTAAATATGACAGTAATAGTCAGTCTGCCACAGAATACAAAGCACTAGGAAAGAACTTGGCCCATATTTTACACTTGTGACTCTCATATATACAGTATAAATATTTATGTAAGCTAGAAGTGTAGTGAACTCCATATCTATTACATGTCATACTGTTTTAAGTGTAATTTTGTCTGTCCTGACCTTGTGGAAAGCTAGCATGACTAATGTTGTAGGACAGCGAACAGAGTGGTTGCTCTGTTCACTTTTCAAGTATATGCTACTTCTGTATGTATATATATATGTTTTAAGAAGGAAGGTAGAACTAACGTGTTGTGATTATTTCATTTTACTCTTTGTTTGCTAAGAACACACTTAAGCAGTGGCAGGGAGAGCAGTGTTGACACACAGAAAACGTTATTGCTTGCCAGGGCGAGACCCAGTGAAGGTTCAAGTTATTACAGAGAAATTTGTCAGCAGTTGCCTGTGAACCTGGAAGAAGCTATAATCTGCAGTGAACAGACAGTAAATAATACTTTAAGCAATAAATAACACAACAAGCTGTAAATGATATTCTCAACACCCTCTCAACAGCCCGATCACTGGCATGGACAGTGCTACTAGTTTGTAAAAATCCTCATTACATGGCACAGTTTAATCTTCACTGGTTATAGGCATAATATATATGATAAGAGGGTCTCGATAATGTAGTTTTCTCCACAAATGGTAAAATGAGCACAGAAAAAGCGGTAAAGGTTAACTGAAAATGTGCAAAATCACTCTTAGTAGCTAAATTTGTCAAAACGCATATTATATGACTATCTGGAAATACAACAGGATTGGGTCTTGTACTAGAAGAATTAGCACCATCAAAACTTCATTCTCCTGCACAACTGACACACTAATAGTACCCAGACGCAAATTTAACCATTTTAAAATATTTGTGGTATACTGTAATTTCCTCAACATATGTTGACGTGTCTTTTGTTCGATGACAAAATCAATTTGCAGAAGTAAAACATTTTGGTTTTCTTTTTAAACCTTTCAGCTCAATGACTGTAATGGCAACAAATAGCATCGCTGAACCAGGTTGCTTAGGTCACTGTAGTTTGCAGGTGAACAATGTTGTAGTTTAAAAGGTATATTTAAAATGCATCTTCTTTTAAACCAGGTGATGTGAGGTATTACCTACATACAAGTTTCATCATTCTCAACCTGAGGTTTAGGTCATTAATGTGGTAATGTGAATGTTAGAGTTTGTACATTGTTTAAATGCCTCCTGGAATCTTTGAGTTAATTTATACTGCATGTAGTCTGCAATAATTACAGCAGAGTGTCTTAAATTAAATCTCACACCCAATGCGGCTCTCCTTTTCGCTCACCAGGCATCCTTATAGTCTCTTTTTGTCCTTGTTTAACCTCTGACTATTGGTTTGGTTTCCATGGCTGTTGTTATATGGATTCAGTATAGGGAGCTTTCAAATGACTGATAGGAGAGTAAATTGGCTTAAGAAAGTGTTTCGTTTGGGCACAGAAGAGCCTGTGTGAGAACACACACGTTAATATGGGCCTGAGCCATATTATTAAAATGTTCGGTAATATATCACTGAATTCACAAAAAACTGGCTAATTTTTCATTCTGATAGTCCTCTCAAATACCTTTGCAATATGTAGTAATTATTCTAAACTGAATTGACAGAGTTTGTGGAAATGGACGTCAAATATAGTTAATAGGAGTGGAACACTTTATATTTTTGCTATGATCAATAACTGTTAAAATTGCTGACCTCCTGGGGAAACCTTGCTTTGATTTAAAAATGTCTTTTATGGTATAAATTCTGTCAGGTCTGTCAAAAAAATCTGATGATTGTGGGTGAAGCATTGGTTAATGGATTGATAAATAATTTAAAAAAATGAAAGTCAGAATTGAATGCTTTTTTCACAAGTGTTTGTTTTTCTCCACTGTGTGTAGCCTATGTCATATATATATATAAAAATGTTATCCAGTCATATTCAAGGTTATAAGCAAAAAGCAATTAATGGCAAGATTTTCAATTTTAAAAAGGGGAATAAATCTTCCTCAATAAGCTTCCTTTATTAAATGCTTTCAAGATATCATTAATTTATGTTTCATGTGTATGGAGATACAACCACAAAATAAAATCGCTGCGTGGTTTTTATTTGCTAAATGTCACACACAATGCAGTCATGTGCTGTCAGTTGGAAAGCATGACTGGTGTGTTTGTAATTGATGCAGTTTGTTAATTTGTTAGAATCAGTTATTCTGAAGGTGCACACCCAGGACACTGTAAGAGGAGCAAAAATGGCTAACCAACATGGCCAAATTTGAAATCATATAGGCAGCCAGCATGAGGACAGGTGTACACATGGCCTAAAGGAAAGAAATGTAGAAGTGGGAGCAGATAGAGAGAGAGAGAGAGAGAGAGACAGACAGAGAGACAGAGAGAGGGAGGGAGAGAGACAGAGACAGAGAGACAGACGGAGAGAAATAAGTGTGTAAGACAGTTGGAATAAATGTTTCCTCTTGGAATTAAGGCTTCCTCCAGCAGAAAAATATTGCTTGTCAACATTTGTCTTTTGGAAACATTACAAGCTTTCTTTCCCATGTACTAGAACCATTGGCATGAGCTATAATTTCCCCCTCCCTGTCATTTTGTGGAAAAATATGTTTAAAACTGTAAAATTTGAGAGTACCACATGGGTTCTGGAGTTGCATCCCTTGAGAATTACTGCCGCATTTCAGTGTAAAAGCAGATGCCTCTGTTGCATCATTGAAAGGCTAATGGAAATCAACATGTTGCATCTTTTGGCTGGGAGAAATATTCAGAAAAGGTAACATATAGACTGGTATTACAGTGAACCCACAAACAGCATGGATTTACACTGACACTTGAAATCTCCATGTTGGCACAGTCTGCTCTGGGCCTGGTGCATTCTTTGTAAATCATGTTGCAGTCATTACCAGTCATTACCATTACCAGCTACATTAACCCATTTAGGTAGAGCCTTAATTAAAGTGTATTGAGACTGATCTTAAAATCATTGAGTGAAAACCCCTTGGCACTCCTGAAAGAAATGCAAGCATTAATTCCAGAACAAAGAATATCAGACAAAGAGAAAAATATTTCAGCTGTGAAAATAGTCAGTTCCTGTGGACGTCAGTCTCTAGGGCTCAATGCCAAAAAAGGTCCCTGTTTGCTTATGCGTGCCAGCAAATTTCAGAAGACTCTTCAAAATATGGTAATCTGATGTATGAGAAGAGTCTGGGGACAGCCAGCTGCAGTTGGTTATTTTCAGATGTGCAACATGGAGAGGGGAACGAACGGGTTTGGCACAATCACGGGTGTTGGAAATGTGGCTTGTTTCAGACAGCGCCCTGGCATGACAGTAAAGGGACATCGAAACAGTAACAGCCACAGCAAAAAAATCACACGCAGATTCAGAAGCCGTTCCAGTTGCACCACCGGCTCACAGTTATTCCCGAGACTCGTTCATTTTTGTCAAACGTATGTAAAGTCCTTCAAATGACAGAATGTGTGCTCCGGAAACTGACCACATTTTAAAAAAGAGCATGACTCAGCTGGCAAGATGTTCTCTGAGCTGCAGATCTGTTCAGCTGCATTTTATCTACCAAATCAGCCATTTTTCCATCTGTTACATGAGCATCTAGGATACCACACATGGTGAGCCCACATGTTGATGTGACGTGTGCAGTTTCCATCCATCCATTATCTTAACTGCTTATTCCAGGTGAGGGTCGCAGGGAAGTCTAGAGCCCACAGGGCAGGAGACACCCCACAACAGGGCACACACACGCAATTTGGACATACCAATCAACCTAACCTGTATGTCTGTGGAAAGAAACCGGAGCACCCAGAGAAAACCAACACACAAACTCCACGCACACAGACCCAAGGCGGGAATTGAACCCCAGGTCTGGAGGTGCGCAGTGACAGTGCTAACAACCACGCCACTGTGCCACCCCTGTGTGCAGTTTCCATGCTCGATATATCTCTTTGTGTCCTTACAGGTTTCGACCCCAGCAGCCATGCTGTTTTTACACTTTGAGCTCAGTTACGGTTTACTTTCCTGATAAACCCAAAAGGAAAATGTTCATGTTTACTTGTTTTCTTTTTGCCCTCAAAGAGTTAGTATGTTTTATCGAGTTTAAATAAATTACAAGCTATTCATCATAAATCCAAAATCATACTATTGGTAACATGTAATAGTTGATAATCTGAGTAGTACAGATGTTATAGTTATAATGCTGTGTAATACTGTGTTGAAAACATAGGGAGAAGTTTACTGTTAAAGTGTGCTGTCAGCTCCTTTACACACCACTATGTGAGGGATATGTGAGTGGTGCTTGTCTTAGAGGATATGAACTGGACATCAGATCATTAGAGGAAGGATATGTTTGACCTTTATAAAGGATATAATTATCCCTGTCCAAGGTAGATACTGTACAAAAATGCAAAAGCTTTAGCACCGGGGTAGAAGAACCACAGCAATATATTAAGTGCACCTGCAAAAACAGAAAGGAAGGACATGTCCACACGGGGACTATGTAAGCTCCGTATCGAATGCCTGTGCATTTTCACTGAACTGTGCAGAGACATGAAGGATGAAGGCTGAGAGTTCAGAGAAAGTTTAAGAGTAATGGCAATCTGGACCCTGGGAAAACTTGGAGAATAGCTGCACACCTTTACTTCAACCTTTCATAAAGCCCATCAGTGCAGCTGCAGAATTCGGTCAGCTGCGGGATTTCACACATTGGACAGAGCACGAAGTATTGCAGCTCATTCCTGGGGTTGGTTTTTGAAGTAGGCTGGTCACTCAGAAGGCTCAGGTAAGTACAGTCTCCGAGTCAGTAATGAGAGGACGCAGGCAGCCCATGATTATGCACAAGACCAGCAGCTGGCCAATGGCTGTGAGGGTCAGGGGTCAGGGGCCGCCCTGTTGTTTGACATACCGGCCTGGTGATTTATGACTGTGATGATTATCTATGCTGGCACAAAAGCATGTCTCCCCAGTGCTGGACTAACTGCTTTCCCAAAATTTAGGTGAAGGAAAAGATGATTTTGGTCTCTCCCTGTGGCTTTCATTAACTAAAAAAACTAAAGTTAATGAGAACATGGATGACACTGTTTCTCCTGGAAACACCCATCTGTGCAATTAAGCATGAAGCCTTCCTTCGACTGTATGGTGTATGAATCTCAGTGGCTTTGGTAAGGCTGTGCAACGTACCCATTAGCGAGATCTGGAGCAAGTTCATGATGCAGATATAAATCGGGAGGTTTTTTTTCATTAACTAAATGACAAATCTACTTAAGTATAATGCTATACTTGAAATAAGAATATCCAAAATTCCTCATGTAACCACAGCCAAGGATCTTTGGGTTCTGCTGTTTTTGGGCTTTTGACATTGTGTTGCTATTTATTTTTAAATGATAAATAGATCATGTTTTTGAGCAAGACTGAACATTTTGTTTGAAATGAGATTGCATTAAAGTCAGTTAAAAGGTTTCTTGAAATTTTCATAAAACAAATTAAGTACAAATTTTCTAAACAAAATAAATAAAAAGTATTTTAGTCAAACACTGATGTGAGAATAAGATATAATTCTTCTCTTCTGGCCTTAGTTTCAGAGTTCGTGTTTGTATTGTGGTTTTGTGAACCACATTTTAATAAAAGTCCCACATTGTTTCAGCTATTTGGAATTGGCAGCCAGATCAATTTCTCGAAAATAAATAGGAATTATTTAACCTGTGAAATATAATTGGAGAGCAGCACATGAATTTGATCTAATCATGCTGCACATTATTGAAGTTATTGTTATGTGTACAAAAAGCCTGCTTTTACACATAACAGCATTCGTCACTGAAAGGAGGTTGAAATGTGGTCTTGAAACCTTCAGATGACAAGATTTCTCATTTTAATGTTTTATTGCTCACAAATGACTTTCTCCAAAAATGACCACAGATGAATAAATGCTCACAGCTGGAGTAATTGGAACTGAGCTCCGCTCCCAGAGATTCAACTCAAACATCACCTGTTGCATAGCTCTGAAGTTAGTGCTGTTAACCTCCATGACACCTTCCACTGCATCGTATTTAATGAAAAGCGGTCCACTCCACAACAGCTTTTCATGTCTTCAAAACCATTTTGTATAATAGTTAATTAAAATACGTTCAACTAAAATGTCCATCCGTGCATTATCCAACAGCTAATCCAGCTGGACAGTCTATGCTAGTTTCTGGTCTAAATCAGCACTAAACATTTGATCATTCTTGACTACGTTATTGACTTTGAGTTTTGATAAGTTTATTCCAACTCTTAATCACTGGGCTTTTTACTGCTATGGTACATTTGGATTTTATCTTTGAAGAGATTTATGATGTCTGGTATGAACAATACTTTTCACCACCTAGGAGAAAGCACCAAATTCTGGGCGATGACCAACCGCACTCTTTGAGGGCCCCTCCATATAACATCCCTTCTTATCAGGCTTTTGGGGGGCCCTCCGCACGCCCCATGCTTCGGCCCTGGGTAGTCAATTTCGGTGTTCCCGTCAGTCTGATTCTGCTACTCACGGTGCTGCTTAAGTGTTTCGCATGTGTAATTGTTATCACCCAGCACTTCCTCTGACAGCTATTAAATGGCATCTCTAGGGCTATGTTTAAACCGCGACCTGTTAATCAGTCATCGTGACTGGACTGGATTCTGTTTTCTGGTTGCAGCAAATGATTTAATAGAAGCGCATCTCTGCAACTGAGTTCAGTGTTGCCAGTCCATTGTGAGCTATCGAACGAAGTTCGCTTTACAATTAAATGCTTTATGAAGACTGCTTTCAAAACTGAATTTTCCCGATTTCACAGACACAGATAATTTACACAGATTTAGTCTTTACTGGCAGAAGATCAACCAGTGGTGCTGGGGCCTCCTATCCAGGTCATTGGTGCTTAAACCAACACTGCATTTGAATCAATTTCCCTTTGTAACTGTAGGAACAATTTACTTAATTAATTTAATTAATTGTTCTGACACTGTAAGTCATTTTTTCTGCAGGGCCTTTAGTTTATGCAGTATATGTTTTTTAAGCTTTATTATTCCATTTTAAATGGACAGCTGTATTTTAAATGCCCTTTTGCACCTTTACAACTGTAAAGTGTGTCAATGAATCTTTGCATTCTTGCCAATGTAAGGTTCTAACTTTTGAAAAGTTGTCATAAAGGGGCAATTCTCATATGGATTTATTCCAGACCAAGATTCCAAAACTGTGACACGGTTCCTCCTTACTGTCTCGTAAATAAATCATGATGTCCTATCAACAGAGAAAGAAAAACACAAAGGAGGAATTTTTATTCTCCCAGTCACAAAACTGACATAGGGGTGTGCATTACACAACACAGAAAAATTATCTCTTTTATAAATGCTGGATTACATACAGTTATTAAATCAAATTTGTTTTTTCACCGCTACATTTCAAATAGAAGTTAAAAGACATCCCTGCGAAATTGTTCAGTTTGATTTGATCTACAGACAAAAAAGCAATTAAAACTAAATTTACCCAGAAAATGGCCATTCTATATGTAACATTTGTCATAAATACTGTATATGTGCCCATGCAAATGCATGCATTATATTGCAGGGTCACTGACAAGGAGAAAAAATAATTATCGGTGTCTTTGCCCTTGTCTGGGTGGCTCTTATCGCTGCGTCTCTTTCTAAAGGTGTAAATTTGTCAATTTTACAGCGTTGTGTCGGTGTTACTGTTCGAGTCAGCACTGCAGAGGGTCACACTGTGCTTTCTGTCGCTCCTCTTGTTAGAGCGGAGCAGAGCTCCCCCCAGTCCGGCGGAAACTAGTCCCTTAGCAAGAGGTCGCCTGCGTGGTCGGACGGAAGAGCAGCCGGTCATAACGGGAGTCTGTCCGCGAGCGTGCACGTGCCGCCATCTGGAAAGCCCATTGGCTGGTGCGCGTAACTGGGAAAAATATAGGTTTAAAGATTCAACGGGACAGGTCGTTTATCCCGGTCCAGCTTGACGGAGACTGAGTATGACATGCGTTAATGCTGGACTCGGGCTTCAAGATGGAAGAATCGGTTTCCATTCCTCGGTGTTCGAACTTCCACATCGTCATTGCCACGCTCATGGGTCAATTTACAAGTAAATTTGCTGTTTACCCTGTGGAAATGTCACTTTTCAAGTCGGCATCTTCTCTTCTGACCCTCAAATGCTGTGGCCTAAATTAACCGGCTCCCAACTAG
This sequence comes from Chitala chitala, assembly GCA_025773905.1. NCBI lineage: Eukaryota > Metazoa > Chordata > Actinopteri > Osteoglossiformes > Notopteridae > Chitala > Chitala chitala. The sequence goes on from JABJVR010048248.1 coordinate 22,260, forward strand.
AAAAGTATTGGATTTTGTGTAAATTGTAGCCAGTGAAAGATTTACATAATCACAAGGAGTAAACTATGCTGTATAGCTAAAGAATTATTACAAATAGTAATGAACATAAACAGGCTGTAGCTCCTGACTTAATAGAGCTATTTAATGAATGTGAACAAGCTATGGCTACTGTGTTGACATAGTGCTGAGTGACTATGACCATTCCCTGATCCAATTAGCAGCTGCAGTGGAGGTGCATCATTAGTCTGCACCACCTCCTACACGGCACAGGAAAGCTACACAATGCACTCTTTAGCAGTAAATGCTAAATTTCTGTTTTTCATGTCTGTGTAACGGCGAGTTTGCTTGCACTTTCCAGTGTCACTGCACAGCTGTTGGTCTTGTCCACTTGGGATCGACGGCATGATAATTAGTTGTTAACAGAGGGGTGTGTTCCATGGAGCGCTTGTTCTGATGTCTCCCACTCACCGCTGCATGGGTGCCAGTCAGCATGCAGCTGTGTACGTTTTTGGCGTCCATGGCAGCGATCAGAGTTGCATCACTCCCCTTAATCGATCCACCACAGAGTGGATTTTAGCTTGATCGTGGTGTACTGGAAGTGTGGTAGAGAAAAACACACAGAAGGTGGAAGAGAAAAATACACAGAAGGTGGAAGAGAAAAACACACAGAAGGTGGAAGAGAAAAACCCACAGAAGGTGGAAGCACTGACCCAGGGCTGCTTTCTGAAAAAATCTCGTTGCTGATGCCTGCGCACTCACACGCTACACTGTTTGATGCATGTCTGGTCTTTGCTGCCCTTTACATTAGATCCACATAATGTGCAGAAAGACATGAGATGTGTGTGCATGTACAGTGCCAGAATACACTTCCACCACAGAATTAAACACAAACAAGAGCAATATGGCCCCATACAGCTACCTGGATGGCAGGTTTGGAGAGACAGAGGGACTCACCTGTCCCAATCTGGAGGGATTCACCCTTCGTCTGGGGTTCCGTTCCTAACTCAGATGTGCCAATACACTCCCTCCCACACAGCACTCCATGACTCAAGAGTTTTTATTGTAATTTAATAGTGCAATAAATACTGATCAAGAAAAAAAAAACCCTAGTAGTCTTAAAAAAGAACAATCTGTTCTACTTAACACGATATTCTTGAGTAAAATATTAATATTTCGAGCACTCAAAATTAATAATTTGCAGCGCAACTTAATTTTAAGCTTCCTGAAGTTCTCTCAAGGCGACCTAGGGCTGTGTGAATGTACATTACCAGAGGGAAATTTCAGAGCTCTGAAATGAACTGTCAGCCAAAGGTGTGAATGTTCTGCAGAAGTAATTTTCAGGTGGGCAGTGCACCGTGCCATTTTAATTGGGTTCTTGTTTTTCTTTTTTCTTTTTTTTTAACAGCTGAATCCATCTCAAAACGCAGCAATAAATCACACTTCCAGAGTTCCTGTATCCCAAAAAAGAAGAAATGTACTATCGTGTGATGTATGTCAGTTAAGATTTAATTCTCAGGTGAGTGCGGTAAGTTGTATGCAATATTGGTTGTCTTATTATACAAGTACACTGTCTTCTATAAAATTTCTATTCTGAAAGGTTTAAAGTTTCAAATGAACACAAGAAGTCAGACATCCCATCATCCCTGTTAACACCATTGGGTTACATAAGACAGTGTAATTACAGAACACTTACCTCCTAAATCGCACTTTTAAAGAATCTCTATCTCTTAGTCTGTAGCAGCAGTTTATTCTGCTGTGGGCCAGATGTGTTATGTATTCAATGTGGAACTGTTATTTCCTCTGCGCTGGAGATAATTTCAGGACAATCAGCATCCATCAGCGCCATCAATCATTGCTCTGAACCACGAGACGGGCCTTATCAGGCTTCACTCCCTATGAGGTTAAACGAGGCCGGCCACCACATTCCGGTTACATCAGAGGCAGCCCAGGCAGCCGAGACAGCTTCATCTCCATCAAAAAAAAAAAAAAAAAAAACTTTATTATCATTTCCTCCTGACAATGCTAATCCACTCCAATGCATAAATTGCCTTCAGCAGATTCCGTAGAATATTTATCCAGGCGGAAAGCTGGGAAATCGCCTCTTAATCTGGCTGTGATGGCTATGATTTAGGGATATGGGTCGTATAGATCGGCGGACGCTCAGCGGAAGGGGCCAGCATACTCTGCTGAATGGTGTCTTCCGCCAGGAAGACGGCAGAGAGCACAATGTCAAACCCATGCCTGTGATTTTAATGAGTATAACCTGTAGGAGCAGCCTTGGAACCAGTCACTTTGAAGAGTAGAAGGAATTTCAATATCTCTTTTCAGACTGACTTGAAAACCCACTCAAATCCGCTGCTGGTCCTGTGAAGTATAAAAAAATAAAGCATGTTCTTTTTCATCTGTTGATTTATTCATTTTCACAAACCATTAATCCAGATCAGTATTGTGGAAGACTATGCTGATGAGGTTTAGAAGTTAATGTTCAATTAAATGTAAGGTTTTTAAATGAATCCACTAAATTAACAAAGGTTTTAAGGTGTGCCATTAACTGCTGTTATGTTAGATCTCTGTCTTCCAAATGGTTATTTTCTGTGGACTTTGGTATTTTAATGGACACTGCTTTGGTCTTTTAATGGACACTGCTTTTAATTTACACTGACAACTGCAGAGGCGGCGGCGTGGTGGTTAGCACTGTCGCCGTGCACCTCCAGGCCTGGGGTTCAATTCCCGCCTTGGGTCTGTGTGCGTGGAG
>JABJVR010048249.1:0-22645 GCA_025773905.1 Chitala chitala
CCCCCCCCCCCCCCCCCCCCCCCCCCCCCCCCCCCCCCCCCCCCCCCCCCCCCCCCCCCCCCCCCCCCCCCGGGCAGTGTTTGGTGCATCTCCATTCAACTCCCAGAGGTGATATTTGTCTTACAAGTATTCACAACCCTGCAGCTGGGGGGGGCAATGTAGGAGTCTCTTTTGGGCTGAGCAGTGACCTGTGTCTGTGTGCTGCCCCCAGGGTCATCGCCATTGACAATATGGGTCACCAGTAAAATAAACCCCCCCTTGCAACGTTCCCTAGTTTCAGACATAACAACACCCAGTATGACCGATGACAGAAAAAACATTTCCTTCTTATTTACATTAATTAGCGTGTTGCCCTTAGCTAATCTCATGACTGTATGGATTCATTTACATTAATTAGCGTGTTGCTAATCTCATTCATTCTGAAATTTTATACAAACGTGAGATTCTTGAAGTTCTTGCATTTCTATCTTTGTCATTATGTTTTAATTTTATTTGGAGTAATATGTTCAGATCTAACCTTTGCAACTTTGTTACCACAGAACTACAGGTACACAGAGACAACCTAACGTGTTTACACTGTCCTCCCCACTCTCCTCCCAGGAGGTGTTTTGAAGAAAGCAGTTTGAAAAGTGATGCACACCATGGAGAGAAAATACCCTCAAGAGAAGAGCAAGTGTTCAAGATCCAGGCTGGAGCTTAGGACGAGCCTAGAGTGAGGGTCTGAGAGAGCTCTGAGTGAGGGTCTGAAAAAGCTCTGAGTAAGGGTCTGAGAGAGCTCTGAGTGGGCTTCTGAGAGAGCTTCCGAGTGAGGGTCTGAGTGAGCTTCTTAGTAGGGTTCTGAGAGAGCTCTGAGTGAGGGTCTAAGTGAGCTTCTTAGTAGGGTTCTGAGAGAGCTTCTTAGTGGGGTTCTGAGAGTGCTCTGAGTGAGGGTCTGAGTGAGCTTCTGTGTGGGGTTTTGAGAGAGTTTTAAGTGGGATTCTGAGTGGAGTTCTGAGAGAGCTCTGAGTGGGGTTCTGAGAGAGTTTTGAGTGGGGTTCTGAGAGAGTTGAGTGGGCTTCTGAGTGGGGTTCGGAGAAGGGTTCTGAGAGAGCTCTGAGTGGGGTTCTGAGAGAGCGCTGAGTGAGGGTCTGAGTGAGGTTCTGAGAGGGGTTCTGAGAGAGTTTTGGGTGGGCTGCTGAGTAGGGTTCTGAGAGAGCTCTGAGTAGGACTAGAACAAGCTGAGTGCACCACATTGGACGTGTCCCTACTGTTCTGCTGTATTTTTAGAATCTGCATGGCAGCAGTCCTCTTGTGGCCACTTCTGAACTGCACAAAGTCTCCTAAACCAGTTTCCTTTAATATTCCACACCTGTTCAAAGATGTAATCACCTAGCCTGGCCTCTGACAGGTAAGTACATACTGTACCTGCTGCAAGACAAGGCTGCATCCTTAGAGCTGCACTGCCTGACTGTACTGTGTAGTACAGGTAGAGTGACTGGATTTTACTTGTCTAGCGTTTAGCATTTAACATGGAAAATGAAATAGTTTCATATATAGAACATCAATAATAACAAGGATGTGTAAGTGCTGAATAACATTCATAATACTGCCTGTGCTCTTCTCTCTCTCTCTCACACACACGCACACTCACACGCACACACAGTGACACGCAAACACACACACACACACACACACACAGATTTATGTATTATGTAAGTTAATGTTGTCATACGTTTGTGCCTTACTAATGTTAAAACACAGCCCACTGACTATAGTGGTTATCAGATGAATGGAAGAGATAATTGGATAATTACAGGTATTTAAATGCACCCCAGAACTAAACAGAAACGAACTGATATTCGTCAGGAAGGCTTTTCTATCCTGAATACCATTCATGTTTACTGTGCACAAATGGGAGAATGCTTGGTTTTAGTTCAGGCAAATTCATGGACGAAGTCTTGGTCTTCCCTAAGGACCCTGCCAAGGTTGTTCTTCAATGGATGTTTTAATTGGAGACACAGCTATGTGTATTGTTCTAGAAATTAAACCTATTTATAGGCAATTTCTTATAACGTTTCTATTGAGTTTGTAGTCATCAAATCCTTAAGTTAAAATTGTTGTTTAATCATGATTAACATTAAAGCCATATGGTTGTTCTAAGATATGCATGTGATGACGTGAAATACTTTGTTGTAATTTAACATATTTTAATAATCTCACAACATATCATGACATCTGTTGTTTAACACCTGGAAACACTTTGAATTTCCAATAAATTCTGATTTAAAGCAATTATGTCATTATTTTTATTTTGTGGTTTGTTTTTTTTCTTGGGAGGGTTTCTTGTCTTCGTGAATGAAGATGCCATCGTGTGGTGAAGGACTTGCAGAAAGTAAAGCACATTCTCAACATGTTCACCTGAAGGGCTTTCCTAAGATGACCCACCTGGACAGGGGTCCTGGCACTCACATCATCTCCAAGTGCTCCACCAAAGAGCCCCACTGATGGTCATGCAAAGACCAAACTAAGAGATGCTGCCGGCCTTTGACCTCAGTCTAGTGTCAGCACTTTTACCCTGGGGTTGGGGGATTATCTTCTCAAGCCCAGTCAGTGAGCAGAGAGGTGTGAATACCAGACCACCCATGAAGGCTCCAGTGAAGTATGACATCCTGGTATCTGTGCTCATGGACCGTGGTGAATTCCCAAGTCCTGTCCAACTCTCCAACAAACCACCAGGTGCCAGTCTGCATTTTCACCCCTGCAGCCCTATAACCCAGCCACACACTGCTCCTGTATGCCCAGGAGAGATCAGACTTCTCAAACCACAGCTGGCACACCACTGCCTACCACCATGGGCACTGAGAGCAGTACCATCTGAACACACAAGGTAGGGAGACGGGGTATACACAGGACCCATGGAACATCCGGGGTGATATCTATATGTTACATGTACATTAACAAAGCAAATAGCTTGTCTAAGCACTATTTTTTTTTCTTCTGTCAAGAATCTGAAAATGACATGTAGTGTCAATGCCTGTGATCACTCTATGATATGATCGGCAGTTCTTAGTGTCTCGTTAAAGGCGGATTTACTGCTCAGATGGCTGGTCTGCTCGTGTCATCGGTCCACGACGATGTGTACCACAAACACGGAGTTCGAGTGTCCAAATTAAACATTTGTAAAATAACAACCACAGGACCAGTTAAACGTAAAATTATGTACCTTTGCATTTAAAAGAAAAGAGAAGCGTGCGAACGTTTGTTCAACCCTCGAGTTTAACGCATTTTCTGTGTGAGAGGTTCAAGTAACATAAAATATGTAAGAATTTTTGCTGATGCGATGACGTGGATGAATGATTTGAGTTTTGGACCAATTGTGTTACAAAAAGGCTATAAGTGCATAAACAGCGCAGTACCGGTATCGTTTCTGTCTTTGTAACAGAACAATTTATATGAAAAAAAGTATACTTTGTAAAGAGCAGTTTTGCAGTTATTGAACATTCATTATGTGACAAGAGCACAGTGACCAGAGCCGTAAATACGGGTACACGGGTCGAAGGTCAATTGGTGATAACCAGCTGATGGCCGTGTCAGTGCCAGGGACCGGCCACTGCAGGGACAACCTCTGTGTCTGGTCAGCTAGGGGGTCGAGTGCCAAGTGCACGGGCTTTCTAAACATTTAAGAGCTTTTACAAGCGTTTGTGTGAAAGACAACTGACCAGTTTACAAGTGCTTTAGAAGCTTGAGGAGTGAAGATGAGCCCTCAGGCTGCAGGTTCCACTCTGTGCTCTTCACTGATCTCCTGAAATGAGCGCTCACGCTGCAGGTTCCACTCTGAGCTGTTCACTGATCTCCTGAGATGAGCGCACAGGCTGCAGGTTCCACTCTGTGCTGTTCACTGATCTCCTGAGATGAGCGCTCAGGCTGCAGGTTCCACTCTGTGCTGTTCACTGATCTCCTGAGATGAGCCCTCAGCCTGCAGGTTCCACTCTGTGCTGTTCACTGATCTCCTGAGATGAGCCCTCAGGCTGCAGGTTCCACTCTGCTGTTTATTGATCTCTGGAGAAAGAAGCCCAAGGAACTTATGTTACGCTGATTAAAAAGTAAAAATTTAAGGTTGTTACTTCATAGATCTAAATACCTAAATGTACCTAAAGTGGCCTGATGGCTCAGTGGGTGGAGCATCAGGCTAAGAGGTGGCAGTTTCCTGGTCCCTGGTTCAAATCCCAGCCAGGTGTGTCCTTGAGCAAAACACTCAGCACTAGCTCCCTGGGCACCATGTATGGCTGCTTGCTGCTCCCCCCAGGGGGAGGGGTTAAATGCAGAAGACAAATTCCTTCCAAGCATACTTAACCATACACATGATTTCCCCCCCCCCCCCCAAAATACACTCACTTTATATAAAAACCAAAATGGTGGCTCTTACAAGAGTTTGCAGCTTTACTTAGTGTTAATTTTACTTTATTTTATGATCTATTTCAGTATTTCAGCTGTGGACTGTCAGGCCATTCCATTTTACCCTGTCCATATGCGCAGTTTGTGTCGTTTCAGACCAATACAATATCTTCCCATGTGAATGTTTAATGATTCATACTGTAAAAGGCTTTAGAAAGAATTTTTATTACAAAATATTTCAAGATTTTAAGTAATGTGGAAAGGCATGATAATACATTACAACTGTATATATAAAATTATATATCATTATAGTTTACAATTAATAATTTCAATTAACCATACAGTCAGTTCAAAGTTAAATAAGATGTAGAACTTATTGGAGCTGTACTGCTCTAAACCCGCCTGTTTGCTGCTCGACCTACTTTGAATTTCACATGAGATCTGCCAGCCTTGTCACACGAGCGTTAGTACCGTTCATATTCAGAGCTTATTGATATGATGTTCTGCATTTCACTTTGCCGCCCTGAGGTCCCTTAGTACCCCCCTGCACCGTACACTAAGACAAGTTAGAGGAGGGGGGTGGGGGGCTAAATTGGGGACGGACATGCAGAAGAATGGGGGTTAGGGTTTGCGTAGTTTGTAATGCTAACCATGCCCGGAGCTATTGAGCGACTGGCCTTTGAAAACACAAGGAGCAGCAGAGCAGCAGGTTCACAGGGACCCGGGCCTTTGTTATGCTAAGAGCTCTGAGAGCGGCCGCAGAAAAAATACATATATATCTATATATTACCCGGGCGTCAATGCAGCTGGCGAAGCGGAGACATTGTGCTCTCTCTCAGCGCCTCATGAACGATGGAATGTCGGGAGACACTTTGTCCTTGCGTTGCATAGACTACAGCAGACTGGGGTGGGGGGAGAGTGTGTGAAGAATGAAGCCTGCAGTGAATAACGCTGGAAGGCTGGAGGAGGTTTACACAAGACTGGGGGGTTCATGGGTGTCTATTTTTACATGGCCTTGAAGTTGCAGTGATGGATGAATGTAAAACAGGGTGTGTATCTACAATCCAGTTAACATGCCATGAGTGTGATTTCATTTCCTTCCCTAAAAACACTGGATAATATCAACTTTCACTAGTTAAAAGCAAAGACGGGTATGACTAAGAAACATACTTCCTGACCAAGAACTTTACAGCTCTGTTCCGCGAAGGAATCTGTTCTGTTGCATATAAAAACAGTTTCTATGATTAAAAAAATAGGTGTAGTTTTCCCTTTGGATTTCCTAATGCTTATTACAAATGCAAACATGGACAACATGATTTTGTGTAAATAAGGATGCTGGCACCATGCAGTATCAAAACAGCTGCTTGTAAAGAAGGACACGTGGCTCTATGCTGTGTAATGGAAATCCCAAATCCAGCATCTGCATAAATCCACCTATAGCATCAGCTTTGTGTACAGAAGAGCAAATCTATGTGTTCCAGCAGAGGCACAAGCTGCACCATCAGAGTGTTTATCAATGAGACTTTTATAATGTTTATTTTTCTGGAAGTTAAGATGTGAGTTTTAAGATCTTCTCACACCATAGCAAAGAACACCATTCAGTATCTCAGCATCCAAACTGAGCTGTTTAGCACACTTGACCAGATTGCCTTCACAACACAAGCTCCCAGTCCAGCAGGACTTGTAGTTTGACAGCTATGACGTTAAGGACGTGCCATAAGACCACTGTCTTCCTCCACCTCACTCAGAAGAAAGCAGTCTACAAAGACTACGCACCGTGCTACCCTGTTCTCCTGGGAACAAAGGTGAGCTGCATCTACTCATCGCTGTGCTCATACTTATCAGAGATGAGTCTGAGCACAGGAGCTAATGTGAACACAACTGAGTGAGTACAGAGACGAGTGTGAACACACAGACGAGTCTGAGCACAGGAGCTAGCGTGAGCACAGGAGCTAGCGTGAACACAGAGACGAGTGTAATCAGAGATGAGTGTGAACACACAGACGAGTCTGAGCACAGGAGCTAGCGTGAGCACAGGAGCTAGTGTGAACACAGAGACGAGTGTAATCAGAGATGAGTGTGAACACAGAGATGAGTGTGATCAGAGATGAGTGTGAGTACAGATAACACTCATCTGTGTTCACACTTGTCTCTGATCACACTCATTTCTGTGCTCAGACTCGTCTGTGTGTTCACACTCGTTTCTGTACTTCCTCATCTGTGTTCACACTGATCTCTGTGCTCACACTCATCTCTGATTACACTCGTCTCTGTGCTCACGCTAGCTCCTGTGCTCAGACTCGTCTGTGTGTTCACACTCGTTTCTGTACTTACTCATCTGTGTTCACACTGATCTCTGTGCTCACACTAGCTCCTGTGCTCAGACTCATTTTATATTGTAATTGAGATGCAAGTACATGTGATGCTTTATTTGCCTTTTATTAGCTAGTGTATTAGATATCCTCCATGTTTCACTTAAGACTCATGATGTGATTCTGTCTGTAGGTCCTGCAGATGCTTTAGCCATAATGCCAAACCATTGGCCCACGGCAGTGTTTCGCTAACGGTGCCCACATTATCCACCCATGACACTGTTTTTTAGGTCTCTGCTGAATACGGTTCTGGAATATTTTAAACAGGCAGCTGTCTAGACAGATTCAGATCAGGACCCATCATTACGAGGTCTCCTCATCCTTCCAGCTGCCAGCTGACCCCTCCCAAGTTTCCCACACAGTCAGCAAAGTGGGCAGTAAGCAAATTGCTATGTGTGGACAGAAGGTCATTTATTCACATCACTGTGACACTCATCACACTGTAAATTCTTAATGAGACTGGATATAAATATATGCAGATGATGCTAAAAAAGGAGGTGGTTTGGGGTATCCATGGCAACGGTGGCATCTAGTTCTACTAGGACCTCCCCTTTGTGAAGAATGTTTTTCCTTTCTTCTCTGCTATGGTTGGTGAGCAAAATCCAAGGCCCTGCAGAAGCATCTCAAAGAAGGTCAAGACCTGGAGGTCTGAGTAACTGGCAGCCAGTCTCCCTGTGCAGCTGGGCTTCCACTTAATCAGTCAAGATTGCAGGGCACCACACTGACCCCTACTGGCCAATTTATAGTACAATTTACTACCAAGCTTTTAGACATACCTTGTACCTTGAAAGCCATCACACAGTAATAAACCTGGTGTTATTTTAAGAAAACTGCATAAGTAAATTCTATTTCCTCTTCAAAGAAACAAGTAATGACAAAATTTTTTGTGTGTAAATGTGACTATTCCCAAGTGTGTGCTATGTCTGTGGAATATCTGAAGACATAAAGAATAAATATTATACTTGTATAGCACTTTTCTAGACACTTTAAAATGGAATAGGGACTTCACCACCACTAGCGTACATCTGGGTGATGCCACAACAGCCATAGTGCAGCAGAAAGCTCACCACACACCAGCTACAGGTGGGGAGGACAGAGTGATACACCCAGTTCACACATGAGGATTATTATTATCATGAGGTCATGATTTATGCTGCCCACTGGGCAAACCTAGCCAGGACACTGATGAGCACCCCTACTCTTTACGAAGAAGGCCCTGGGATCTTTAATGACCACGGAGCCAGGAAGTCGGTTTTTCATCTCATTCAAAGGGTGGATGCGTGACGTCTACACACATCATATACATCAAGAGAATTACAGTCCAGTTGCTAAATCTACACTCATAATTATACCTTCAAATTCTACGTGTCCGTGAAAATCAAATTCATTCTGTTAATCTGTTAAATCTCGGTCGCCAACATAAGACAATACTGCCACCGTGTGGCAAAATTGGCACAGCACAAGCTGACCACATTTCCACACGTTTTAATTTCAACGTATTTCTACGCCTATAATTGCGCCATAAACTTTATGTTTTTAAAATGATTAATTGCGACATGATTACTTTACAATTTGTTTGGATTGTGATAATTACACATCTTTAACGACACATATAGTGAGTTCAGGAAACAGCCAGTGAGACTAAAATGAGACTTTATATGTATTATTTATTTTTAAATGAGAAGTATAACACACAGAGTGTTACACAGTATTAAAGAACAAAAAGGCAGCAGGACACACTGTGTCCACGCACAGGAAGTGGACTATCAGTGTGATGCTCTGCTCATGAACCCTGTTTGTGACATACCTCATTTACATATACATTTTAATTTACATATTTTTTTGGCACAACAAATTCAAAATGTATAATTTCAAAATTTCCTGCATAATAAAACTGAACAAAGATAAGTAATTTCTGTTAATCAAAGGTTTCTAAATTAGCAATGCATATGGTAACTTCAATCATGTCAAAAAATACCTTGCTATACCCCTGTGGTTCCACATCAGAACTACAGCATGAAGTTAACAAACAAGCACAGCTGTCAACAGCCTTTGAAATGCTCAGAAATGTGCAGGTGTGGCCGCATGTGTTCAGGACCTTTAACAGCCACATCATTGGCGCACTGAACCCTACACACACTGAACACCAGGTGTTCACATTAAACTGAAACACCCGTTCAGCATGCTTCACATGCTGTATATAAAAAAAAAATAAAAAATCAGTCAAAGTTCCTTTTACACATATTAATTTAAATATAGGAAAGGAGTCTGTAGTTAGTTTTTGGTAAGACGGTGTATTTTGTTACAAGAGGTAAAGAAAAATATTACTGTGAGGTCTATTAACATGTGCAGAAAGTTGCTGCAATCGCATTTGGACCTTGAGTGCTTTGGTATGTAGGGACTGTCCGACACACACGACACTCTTAAACAAGCAGGATTTGTGCTTAATGTTCAGGCAGTGAAAAAGCAAGCTGGTTATTCATTGAGAACCTGTACACAAACGCGTGACTGTAGCCAAAGGCAGAAGGAGACAAATTCTCCCTAGGCTCACATTTTCTCATTAATACTCTAGGAGTCTGTAATACTTTAAATGCATACAAAACACAAAGTTAGATGGATGAGTGTACAGTTAACTAGAGCAGGACTTCAGCAGTTAACTCTAGTTAAAGACAAACACCAGTTATTCAGGCACTTTAGAAATTACACAGTCAAAATGGGCTGGACATAAACGCACTCATGGCAGCAGGAAAACACCAGTGAAGGGCACCATGACAACAGGACACGAGCTCCTCAGCTTCAAGCTCCTTCCTCATTGTCCCCACCTCTCACAGCTCATACTGATGCCAGCGGTGCCCAGCCCTGTCCTGGGGTGTTCTGTTCTGTTTACTTTAGTGTAAAACTCCAAGTGCAACACCGCAATCCTTTCATTACATGTGGCTGGAGAGGAACAGCACCCCCTGCTGTTAGTCAGATGTACTACACAAATGTTTGCAGTCTATAGAAGGACGACACTGAGCACTGCATTTTACTAGAGTGAAGAAAAGCTAAAACAGGGAGCTCTGTGTTGTTCACTAATGAAATTACTGTAAACTAATTTAAAAAACACATAACCCCTATACATCTTAAATAAAAACAAAACAACACTATGCAAATATAGATAGGCCTTAGCTTTACCTGTGCAGTATTCATTCTGACAAGCGTAGGTATGTTCAAGCCAAGCTCAGCTACATAACATGAAACTCAACTAGGTAACAGTGCAAATAGGATGACCTTTGACCTCACGCAGATGACGTCTGTGTTCCCTGCTTACCCACCAGCCACTGGGTCCATCACCACAAACCCATGAGAATGTGTACACGCACACATGCAGAAACTCGCCACAGCATAAGCGCCTCTTTAGCAAACAGAGGTTCTGCGGGACAATGTCAGTCGTACACGTGCACAAAAGCACATATATGCATATTTATATGAACGTGTGTGTTCATGCGTGTACTTTGAGAGCACTCTCAGACACGTGACTCTTGGTTGTCTCTGTAGCTATTCCCAGCTCTCTGCGCTGTAATGCAGCTCTGCCTGCCTCAATGCCTGCAGGCGCATGTCCGACGTCACCACCGCGGCATGCAGCACAGTCGCCTAGCGGGCGACGTAGCCGTGCTGCTGGAGCTTTCGGAGCAGGATCTGCATGAGGTCGAAGGTGGTGAAGCTGATGCCCACAGCAATGGGCCCTTTCACCCAGTTCATGCTCAGGCCCTTGTAGAGGCCGCGCACTACACCCTCCTCGGACACGATCTCCTGCATGGTGCCCACGATGGTGCTGTAGGCATGCCCAGTCACGCCTGCCGTCTGCATGCGCCTCCTCACCACGTCCAGGGGGTAGGACGCCGACTGGCCGATGAGACCAGCACACGCCCCGAATGCCAGGCGCTCGTACGAGTGCGGCTGGGCACGTCCGCTCCTGTCTGGCAGACACACGCACCTCACAGGTGAGTGAACACACACGCACACTCAAATACACAGATCATGACGTCTGTTGTGCCACTCGGACCAGCCCACACTGACAGTGTTTCTGCCCACCCTACCTGCATGCAGTTTCTTGAGTGTCTCGTAGGTAAAGAAGCTGAGGCCAGCATAGGGCACGACGCCCAGTATGGTGGGGGTAAACCCTCGGTACAAAGTCTTCAGGCCCTCCTCACGCGAGATTCGCACAAACACGTGCATGATGTTGCTGTACCTGTGCAGAGTGACACAACCGCGCATCACTGATCCTGGGCCAGAATGCAGCATTCTGGCTCTACACTTGGGTTATCCTCTAAAAAGTGTTTACAGGCCTGAGTTCAGAAAAGCAGAAAAAGAAACAGACTAACATTTCCTTGGGTGTGACGGCCATCCTGGCTCGCACCATGTCCAGAGGGTAGGTCAGCATGGCAGCTGTGGTGCCGGCCAGAGAGCCAGCCAGCAACCGGGGAACAGGAGGCAGAGCCCTGAAAGACAAACAACCGAACACGTACACAAACAGGGAGCAGCTGGGCCAATGAGCAGAGGAACACAGGAGGGGCTGGGCCAATGAGCAGAGGAACACAGGAGGAGCTGGGCCAATGAGCAAAGGAACACAGGAGGGGCTGGGCCAATGAGCAGAGGAACACAGGAGGGGCTGGGGCAATGAGCAGAGGAACACAGGAGGGGCTGGGGCAATGAGCAGAGGAACACAGGAGGGGCTGGGCCAATGAGCAGAGGAACACAGGAGGGGCTGGGCCAATGAGCAGAATGAACAAGAATCCAATAACAATGTGGAAATGACTGTGAAACAGACAGGTCTACAAGAGGCACACTTTAGTTATGAAGTAGAGTAATGTGAGGCCAGTCTGTAAACAACATAATGAGGAGACGCTCACAGTGGGGGGCCGATGCTCACAGTGATACATGTCCAACAGTGTTAAAGGACTCAGGTGTACAGCATAATGTCCATAATGTCCAACAGTGTTAAAGGACTCAGGTGTACAGCATAATGTCCATAATGTCTAACAGTGTTAAAGGACTCAGGTGTACAGCATAATGTCCAAAATGTCCAACAGTGTTAAAGGACTCAGGTGTACAGCATAACGTCCATAATGTCCAACAGTGTTAAAGGACTCAGGTGTACAGCATAATGTCCATAATGTCCAACAGTGTTAAAGGACTCAGGTGTACAGCATAATGTCCATAATGTCCAACAGTGTTACAGGACACAGGTGTACAGCATATATAATGTGTTATTAATGGGTCAAAATCTGCTATAGTAAATAACAAGAGTAAATTAATGATGTTGACAGTGATGATGACAGTGGTAGAGGTAAGAGGTCTTACTTTCCCTGGAAGCCGTAGTACCCCCCCAGGATGTGTTTGTACTGCTCGTGGGCACAGAACTGAATGGCAGCGTAGGGCACTACCCGCACCATGGTGGCTGAGTTCCCCCTCCACAAGCTGAAGAAGCCCTCATTCAGGTAGGTGCGGTAGATGAGCTTGTAGGCTTCCTGCAGGTTCGATCCAAACGGACTGAGAGTCGAACGTAGACAGTCCTACAGCCCACAGCTCAGTCCTCACAAACTAGACCGACAAGAGCTGAACACTCACCTTAGCGGAGAACCTGTTTGAAGAAACTGGGAAACAGAACAGGAGGCATCTTTAGCTGAAATTCAGGTGGAAAGGTTCTTTCAAGACATGACACTTTCACTCTTAAAATGAAGTCAATGGACATACTTGTTCTCTACAAGTTGTTTCATACAGATACTTTTTCAGTACATGTGGCGTGTGAACCCCCCCACCTGGCGCCCCACAGCCCCCCTCCGTACCCTGAAAGATGATCTTTGTCCGGTCCAGTGGGGCGACAGCGGTTTTGGCCACAGCACCGGCGAGTGCTCCAGACATCAGTGAGTTCAGCACACTGCGGCTCTGCCTGTACCCCTGTAGAACACAGCCAGACTATGCGGCTGAGCCCTGAGCACACACTGAACACACACTGAATGCACACTGAATGCAGCACGCTGCTGCTCTGCCTGTACCCCTGTAAAACAGAGCCAGACAGTGCGGCTGAGCCCTGAACGCACACTGAACGCACACTGAGGCTCTGCCTGTATAAAACAGAGCCAGACAGTGTGGCTGAGCCCTGAACGCACACTGAACGCACACTGAATGCAGCACACTGCGGCTCTGCCTGTACCCCTATAAAACAGAGCCAGACAGTGCGGCTTAGCCCTGAACGCACACTGAACATACACTAACCACACACTGATCACACACTGAACGCGTACTGAATGCAGCACGCTGCGGCTCTACGGTGGAGCTGAGCCCTGAGCACACACTGAACACACACTGAACGCAGCGGCTCTACGGTGGAGCTGAGCCCTGAGCGCACACTGAACGCACTGAACGCAGCACGCTGCGGCTCTACGGTGGAGCTGAGCCCTGAGCACACACTGAACGCACACTGAGTGCAGCAGCCATCATCAACAGTCATCAACATTGGATCAGGGGTTTATTGACAGTTAATGACACCTCAGTAAATGTTCAGCTTTTACACCTGCAGGCTACTCTAACACACACTCCTCTCGTGTGTCTGTTTTCATTCACCCATGAGCCCCTAGATTCTATGAAAATAAATAAATGACAGCTAAATGCTCACTGGGAAATATATGCAAGGACAGCGTGAATTATTGGCACAAGTAACATAGCAGGAAATAACAGCATATCCAATGAGCTTCAGTGTGGTGAACACAATAGGAACTACTGGGTCAATTCTGGGAAATTCCTCTTAGACCGAACAGATCAACCAGCACAAGGAAGAGAGTCACAGACGTGCAACACAGACTCCTGAGTCTGCTGCCGGGCAATCAGGAGACAAGGAGTGTGTAGAGGGGCAGAGAGGGGTGCACAGAGGCTCAAGCACAGTGTGTGGAGACAAAGGTGGAGTATGTGGAGACCTGTCCTCTTTGGTGCGTGTGCTGCAGGAAGGTAGAGTGTGAAACAGGCAACCGCAGCAAAGGTGCAACCAAGCCAGCAAGACAATGGTGAAAGTGCCATATACCGACACCAGGTCACACTGCTGGGCAGACACTGGGAGGACGAGTCCAACCGGCTGTGAGGGCAGGACCGGGGCTCCACACTCACCTCTGATTGGCCAGCAGGCGGGAGGGGCAGCACCTCGCTCTGTGTGAGCGGCCTCTGGTGTTCCTGAATTCCACTTCCCATGACTGCTGTGTTCAGCGGAGCAGGATCACGCAGGAGGACACTGCGGACGAGTACTGGAGCCGAGGGGGAAGGAGGGGGTTAAAACATGGCACTGCCCTGAAATCAGTGACTTAACCAACACTTTTGGCTTACATTATAACAGTGTTCCATTTTCTTTAAACTTTAAAACTTTGAACTTGCCCTGATAAGCACAGCTAACCACAGAAGGGAGAATGGCAAGCATGTATTCATGAAGAGATGGGTCACCACGACAACCAAAGGTCACAAGTTCACATGGGCCAGCCAGTTACCACTCCTTCAAATCAACAAAAACTTAGAGGAAAAATGGCAAGTTCAAACCGGAAGCAACAGGCATGCCAGCTTTCTGTAGTGGGAAAGAGCAGGAACCGAGAGAGGTGAAGCAGACCGAATGGGAACACAGCAACCACTAACAACCAACACCGGCGCTGAAAAGAAAGCAGGTGAAACCATGTGACATCAAACAACAACAACTTCATTACTGCTGACAACACTCAGCACCTCATAAGGGATGTGCTGAGGACTTCTCCTTTCACAGAACACTTATATGCTGTGCTCTTTTTGCGCTTCTACGTTCATCAGATGGGGCCTGGTACTTCACTGACATCTAACGGCCACTTAAAAGCAAACTGACATAAAGAAGCCCTCAGACACTCCCCTCAGGGCAGAACTGTGTTCACGTCGGGAGCTTCTGGTCCTGTTGTAACATTTCCTTTTATCAGCAAACTGCGCTTATGAAACAAGTGTTCAAGTCAACATGACATTTGCCCCACTGGCCCAGAAACTGAAAGGACATTAAGCTAAAGCACTGAGGTGAGCTGAAGGTTTATAATGGCTTCTCACATTCGCACTGTTTAGGCACAGGACTACACAAGCTGGGGGGGACTTGGTTTCGGTGAGAAACAGAACCTGTATGGCCCACTCTGCTGGTTCTGCAATACCATCGAATGGGAAACCACCCAGACATATAGAGTAAGTGGAGCAATCCAGAGGAGATCACAGAGGTAAAAATAGAGGCTGTGATGGAGGTGGGATGGTCCAATGGTGCTGATTGTGGTGACCTTGGTGACAGTTCCTGTCCTGGTGCACTCATACCGTGGGGCTCGTACACACCCCACCCCCACACATAGTTATCGCCCCGTGTCAGTTTACAGGTCTGAATATCTTCCCACACGCGCACAGCGAAATCACACCCCTCAGTGCCATGAACCCTTCATTCTTAACTGGCTGTTTTCCAAGTAGGTAACGCACAGATCTTTAAAAACCTTTTTAAACTGTCCTGTTTTTTGTGATCCATGCTGAATTACTTACAGGCTTGGTTTCGTTTCATGTTTTGACTTGTGTGATTATAGAAGTAATTATAGCAGTGTTTAAATATAACTAATATAGAACACATAAACAATGTCCTTCAATAAAAATAACAAGAGTGGACCTGCCTTGGACAGTAAATATGGTGTTACTAAAAGTTCAAAGCAGGAAACTTATTTCCAGTGCAGGTGGCCATTATCTACAGATTCTGACTACATCCAAAGGTAGGTGGGCACAAACAGCTGGTCTAAGACGAGGATAACATGGGGACATCAACACTCTTGTGACACACATTTTACACCAACACATACCAACAAGTCTGAACCACGTCGACCTGCAGACACTTCACCACACCGTACACACCCACAAAGATGTACGAACATCTGCATCCACCTACACACGTTTACACACACCAGCACCTGCTTATGCTGACCTACACTGGTTAGTGTGTTAGTATCTACATACATACACATGTACAAACACCCGTCCTTGTCTATACACACCTGTATCCACCTTTACATACAAGTTTTAACCACACTATCTACTTTCACGAAACACGTGAAACATTACGCAATCTCAGACATGTTTGGCAACCTGTGAAACAAGAAGTATCGTTTCACCAAAGTAAGATAACTAGCTTTGCCATTATGTTAAAAAGTTCTTCGCATGTCGAAGTTTACAGACACGGGAACATCACGTTATATTGCCCTCACACACACATTCTCAGCATGCTTTTCTGGCCACTTTCCCATTTCGACGTGTTTTTGTCCGCCCAGCCCTTAAGATCAACGTGACACCGCCCGCATCGACAGCCCCCCAGCCCAGAGATTAAACCGCTCAGTGCGGCTCACATGGTGATTAACCGATGGGACAAAGGTCCGTGGGACACTTAATTGTTCGGAAACGGTGAGTGAAACCCAGTTATCGTTGAGAGCCTTCGCTCCGGGCTGGATAACACGAAAGTGTCACAGTTACCAGACATGCAACAGCTGCTGAGATGTGGGCACAGCGCAGCCTGGCATGGCGCGACAGCCCAAAACACGCCAGCATGGCAGCACAAGTGCCCCTTATCGCTGACCAGGATTTCTTACCGATGTCCAGAAACGGCAGCGGGCGTCGCACAGCCTTCCCTCGCGTGTCCCGCTTGTCCCGTCGTGTGGGACCTTTTGACAGGCAGCCCTTCGATCTCCCCCCGCGCCTCCTTGTCAGTTCTGTACACAAACCAAGTACGCAAAGCGCCCTTCTGGCACGTCGCTGCCTTCAGCGGGCACACACTTGCCACAGCCCCACCGACAGCCTTCGCATTTTATTCGTGTCCCACCAACCGACCCGCAAAATTTCAGCAGCGAAAGAGCCCCTGCTGGCACGCGACACTCCGTGTTATCACGCTCCGAAAGGACGGGGGCGCGCGGGGCGTCACGGGAAACGTAGTCGAAGGCGGCGCGCTGCCATTGGTCGGTGTGAGGGGCGTGGCGGAGCAGAGCGCTGTATAATGGGAACAGCTCAATACAGTGTCAGGAGCGCAGCGGGCGTGTTGGCTGTAATTTAGCTAAATTACATTAAATGCATGTAGTCCGAGAAGCGCGATTAAAATAATTTTGTCTACAGCTAAAGGCGTTCGTGTTGGACACAGCACCTTAATAGTAGCTGTAAGATCGTTACCTATAAAAATGACACTTTGCAACTTTCATCCGACAAGTTAAATTATGCATTCATCTACCTTAAATATAAAAACACAAAATTGGAACAGTGAAAGTAAAGTGAGTGCTACGGTACTGTCAATAAAACGGGCTCTTTCTGGAAACCTCACGAAGCGATCCTGTCCGATCACACAGCAACAGACTCAGGTTTGGCACTAAATTGCCATTACAAAAGTTGACATTACTCTGGATTTCTGAGCTGAAATAACTTCACAAACCACACAAGTGCTGAGGAATGTTTACTTCAAAATGTAAAAAAAAAGAAGAAATCCCTGTCTCAGACACAACAGCAAAACTGGGGTCAAAAGGTAAACCATGGTAAGGTGAAGACAGCTCACAAAAAGACATTAGTGCATGCCGAGGACACCACAAGCACTTAATTCAACAGCCAATGTCCACAGAGAAAATGTTTTGGTAATTAGAGGCATTTCAGTACATCAATGAGTCACTTACTGCGTGTGAACACAAATCAAGACAAAGACAGTTTTATCACAATGCACAGCAACAGTAAATAACATTTATCACAAGACAAGCTGACAGCAGAAGGACGTGTAGAGCGACGAGAAGACAGGCCAGTGTAAGGCTGGGCGGGCAGACACAGAGACTGTACTTCACGGCACATGTGCCGCCGGCACGGCTGCCGCCGCTCCTCAGTTGCTGAGGCTGCCCTTCTTGCCAGTCCACAGCTCCCGCAACTCCACCTGGCAGCCCAGATCGCGCAGTGCGGCACGTGCCACGTCCCCACAGTCACGGTGCGAGGCCAACGCACGGGCGATCAGTGCCTCTGCACCCATCTCCAGGATGGGCTGGTTGAAGCTCTGGGACCGCGACACCAGGTTACGCAGCAACATGCAGACTTGTTTCTGCAGAGGGTGGGTTAGAGGGCACCTTTCAGTCAACCAATACACTGTCAAAACACTGCAGTCTTCATTGTGATCACCTGAAACACCACTACGCACACACATACAGCCTAGAACACTGACCTTACATGGCCAGTGATGGCAGAAGAGTAAACATAAAAGCAACACAGGATAACACAATAATAACAAAAGCAGGTGCTGTCGGGGCTCACGATTCTTGCCTGTACATTTGCTTCCTCTGGATGTGCCTTCATAGCTTCCAGAGCAGCCAGAGCACCCCCACAGCCCATGATCGCCTTACAGTTGTTGGGTTTGCGTAGTGCAAGGACACACAAGGCTGCACAAGCCTGCTCACACACCTGTACAAAAACACCAATCAGAACCACGTGGTCAGGAAAGAACATCTACTAAAAACAACCCACAAACCAGCAGTCAGCTGGAAGAACCAATGTCAGACCTGTGGGTTGGACACGTGTCTGTTCATGGCCAAGACAATGAGCTGTGCTCCCCCAGAGTTCACGATGGCATCTTTAACATCATCGTTTCCAGCCACGGCCCGCAAAGCACTGAGCACTTGTTTCACCAAGTCCTGAGAAAAAGGTTTGGCACATGGGTGATTTAACGTGCTCACACAGTAACAGGTGATGAGCCACACCTCCTACCACGAAGCAGTGTTCAGCCTGTCAATAACTCACCTGGTGATCCAGACTGTCTGCCAACAGGGTGAGCATGAATTTTAGGCCCCCCAGATCAACAATATCCTGGCAAAACTCATTTCGTACTGCCAGGCGAGACAGAGTTCCACAAAGCTCGCTGAGGACGCTGTTGTTTTGAGGATGAGCTGAGAAAAATAGGAGCAAAACAGCATAAGACCTTACAAGTAACATGCCACGTCAGATGACAGTTTCTCATGAAACTCCATGCTCTAAACTACCTTTTGCAGCCTCAATAATGACTTTCAGTCCATGGTGCTCCAAAACAATCATTTTAGCATGTTCATGGGCATGCCCAAAGGGGACCCTGACATCATCATCAAAGGTCATGACCCTCAGAGCAGCACAGGCCTCCTTCACCAGTTCCGGATGGCGACCATGCTTGGTAATGGCGCCTGTGAGCGACGCCAGAACACCAGCCTTCACCAGGTCCTGCCTGTTCTGTTCGTGCTTCAGACAACAGTGACGCACCGTGCGCACAGCCAGACAAGTAACAGAAGCATCAGCGTGACACCTCCTCAGCACGCCAATGACAAAGTCCCGCCCTTCTGTGTCCAGGAGGTCTGGCTGTCCATCCATTAAGGTTGACAGAGCCAAGAGGGCCACTGACAAGGTGTCATAGTTCTCCCCAGCCTTTCTGCAGCAAGCAAGTATGACTGGGTACGCATCTTTCTGAGCTGCCAGGTGACGCTGTGCAAATCCCAGCCTGCACTGCTCAGTGAAGTGTTTCAGGTTGGCACACATATCCTCAGTACCAGACATGCTGACTTCAGTCTGAAGGGACTCCAGAACCTACCAAACCAAAAGTCACAGTCTGATAAATATTCAACTTCACATTATTCAAGTGCTATCCCTAAAGTCTAACTGAGTGATCGTTTATGTACCTCCCACATTAAAACAAACCTTAAGAATATCATGTGTTTGATCTTCTGTGGTCTCGTCTAATGCTGCAGTTGGCAAGGCTTTTATAATGGTGCTGAGATCCACACCTGAAAAGATTAACATTTATACAGCTTGATATTTCACGATTTAGTCTAACATCAGTCAACAAAATCAATGTAACAAAATGATAGCTCAGCATCAGTGTCATGTACAGGACGCAGGTAGTCACCCTGGGACTCGAACTGCTGCACCGCTTCGTTGAGGGCTTCGCTTGGGTCCATCTCAAACTCCTCAATATTCTCCCTGACCACAGCATCGAAAGTCTCCTGGGTGATTCTGCGTTTTGCCATTTTAAAGTTCGTAAGACAGCTAGAATGAAACAAAATCACTTAATTATGCCTTTTGCAATATCAAATACCCACTGAGTAAAAACAATAATATTTAATATCAATATTATGACATTAACGGTAATACATAACATCAATGTTAACGACCCCACTGTCAAAGATGGTGTCTACATTGCTGCCACCTAAATTTAACTTACAAATTCTGCAAAATATTCCATTTAAGACGATGCACCAGAATCAAATGAGTAAATTATTTTTTAAAGATTATTAAAAAATAAACCGCAAACACACGACTCACCAGCGCCTAAATGCAATGCGTAAAGAGCGACAGCTCTGCAGTCGGTAATGTTGATCGTACGCAAATAACGTAATGTAGAATTTCAGGCTTAATTCACACACCCGTAGTAGTAGTTCTGCTATGTGAATGGCAGTATGAACTACGCCGTCACTCTAACCGTACCGGGCAACGCATGACAATAAACATAGAGTTCCGCCCCCTTTCTCGATGTTTAATTCCTGTTCAAAATTTTATTTACTCGGTGCGCTGAATGTTTTCCCACACCTGGTATTACGGATTAAGTTGTAGCATGTAACCTTATGTGAAAAGTTATTTCTGTAATGTAATGTCATGAGATAATTACAACAATTAAATAAAGCCTTTGTCATTGCTACGCATTTAGTCTGTCATGTTCTGTAGACCGTCTAATTAAAAAGTCTGTGCTGTTACCCAGCCAGGACTAGTTAGACTGCGTACACAGATGAGATACACAGTGCTATAAACCGTGTTATATGAAATAACTAAGACTCCACAGATAAATGAAATATACACTTACAAAAAGTAAGTAAAAATAGCTAAAATAGAAATTAAACGTATTTATATCGGGACGTTATTGTAGTTATTACAGTGTAACAATCATTAGTTCAAATGTCTTTCTTTGTACGCTATGTTAACCGAGCATACTTGTTTTAAACTACATCTCCCAGCGACCATTTCGTCCAGAGCTCCGTCGTATATTCTCGTTGCTCTCGCTGAAATCTCGCGGGGATGGAATCGCGCTGAACAGCGGGGCTTGTTGTTATTGTCGTCGGTGGCGGCGGCGGCGGCAAAATGGCGTCTGGCGGCGAGGCCCCGGAGTCGTGGTACTTGGCTCTGCTCGGCTTCGCGGAGCATTTCCGCACCTCCAGTCCTCCCAAGATTCGTCTGTGTGTCCACTGCCTACAGGCCGTGTTTCAGTTCAAGCCTCCGCAGCGGGTCGAGGCCCGAACTCACCTCCAGCTGGGCTCCGTACTCTACCATCATACCAAGAATAGCGAGCTCGCCCGGAGCCATCTTGAGAAAGCGGTATGGTGAAGTTGGGAAAGTCCGGGGATGTGGGAGGCAGGAGAAGGCCCTGTCAGTATTGAGCTGGTGGGGTCAGCAGTTAGCATGAAGAGCCAGCAGCTCCTATATGACATATTTAATTAAACACCTAAAGCTGGTGTGTTACGTCAGTGAGGCGCTAATTTAAGGCTTTAGTCGTGATGTCGTGTTTATGGTATTCAAGTATATATTTAGCTTTTGAATATCGCTGTGAAAAATTAACTGCTGTCAGCCAGGCGGCTGACTGTTACGTCCGATATTTTAAATTGAAGTTATAGAAAGTGGTAATGAATATTGTGTTTTCATCTGGTATAATGTTTTTTGATATTTGTACTTTGTGCTGTAAGAAATCTGTTCAGCACTGAGACCCGCAACTACTGTGGCAGCAGTTTGAAGTTTTAACAAATTTGTAACTAATCTGTTTCTCTTTGTTTTTCAGTGGTTTATATCTCAACAGATATCCTTTTTTCTTCATAGTTCCTAATTGAGCTGGATGGATGGTTTACACGGTCAAACTGTACTGTAATTATACTGTTATAAGAATAACGACTTGTCATGGTCTACGAGTTGCGTGAAGTTGTGTATACAGTTGTACATGGTTTAAAAGCGTTATGAACTGGTTTTAATCTGATTACAGTCAGTTCCTTTATTCAGATAAAGTTTGGAGTACTTCCAGGGTGTTGTTGGACATTGTCACTTATTATCCTTGACACGTGCATTAAGTTCCTCAGTTTGAAGATGTCAAATTTGAGGCTGCCAGCCTTCTTTCTGAGCTTTATTGCCAACAGGTCAGCACTAATGGTATTACTTACGAACTTCCAGTTTGTTCTGTTATGTGTGACAGAGAATTTGCTTTTCATGCTGTATTTTCAGGTTTTTATGCACTAAATTTAATGCAATGCTAAAATAATTTTGTGTGTCAATGCACACATACAAGCAGTATCTTTGGTGTTTTCATGTTTTCCTTTACATCCTGTTAACATTAATGTCTGTGTGTCGTTGTAAGAATCTGGTGGATTCTGCTAAGCCCCTGCTGCGTAAAGCTATTCAGATCTCTCAGCAGACACCTTACTGGCACTGCCGACTGCTCTTTCAATTAGCCGTAAGTTCCGCAAATTTAGTCCCACTTATTTTATCCAGTTGTATGTTTTTTTTTTTTTTTAATGAAACTGTACTAGTGCATTTGGAATTTAAACCATGTTTTCTTGATTACTGTATTCCTGCTGTTTGACCACTGTATATGATTCAGGTATGTTCTGTCTTTTTCAGCAATTGCACACACTGGAGAAGGATCTGGTTTCTGCCTGTGACCTTCTGGGCGTTGGTGCTGAGTACGCCAGGGTCGTGGGCTCCGAGTACACCAGGTGCGTGCACACAGGGGAGGCGCGTGGCGCCACCAGGTGCGTGCACACAGGGGAGGCGCGTGGCGCCACCAGGTGCGTGCACACAGGGGAGGCGCGTGGCGCCACCAGGTGCGTGCACACAGG
>JABJVR010048250.1:0-19265 GCA_025773905.1 Chitala chitala
GTAAAGGTCTGTATTCCATGATGGTCCTTGGGACTGCGGAGCCACACCTCTGTTTGTTTTTGGCGACAGCAGATTGGTGGCAGTTGGAATGTGCTACAGGAGAATAGATCTGTCAGGGCTCTTTAATTGTGGTTCCAGGAAGGCCTGAGTCACCTGGTTCAGCTGCGTTAACCCTTCCTTTGGAGCTGAGAATGGGAGGAGGTCAAATAGCACAGGTGCCCGTTGATAAATTCAGGGCTGTTCCTTTTGGATGGCTGTACAGAATAAGAAATGTGCTTCCTATATAGTTCAATTCTCTTTTTTTTGTAATACAGAACACAGGCACAGATTTCCATATACAAGTGGTTTTTTTTTTTTTTTTTTTTTTTTTCTTTTTTTTCTCTCGTTTCAAAAACATTATTTTCTGGGCAGTTCAAAGACTAGGTGAGTCAGGAAATTTTGTGCCACAGTCGGGGATGATTCATTTGTGTCGTTAGAGGGAGGGAAGTATTTTTTTAAATTTATTTTTCCCCTCTTTGGAATATTCAGCATTCTTAAATTAAAAATTGATCCTTGTTCTGTAAATATTCCACTATTTAATGCCAAATTCCCAGTGAAGATGAGGAAATTTAATAGTATCCAGGCTGGTGTCAGAAGTTTTTCTTTTTTTTCCCAAAGACTAACATTGAAACATTTGTGTATTATTGTGGCTCAAGTTACTTATTTATACTGTTGGTTTAATGATTGGTCATGTATCAATGCTAATAATGCCATTTCACAGAATATAGTGTAGAGTGTGAAAAGAATTGTCAGATGTCTTTAGGTATGATTTAATCTCTAATAGATTTTGGTATTTGTCAGGGTCTGTCATTTAAGTTGTAAAGAGCCATAGTAAATAGTAAACTTATCGCAGAAATGAATGTTTTCTTTTAAAATTTATTTGCTTCAACCTTGCATTGTGGCCAATTCATATTGAGCGGTTCGCATTATTTTGTAATGTGTGTGTGATAAATTTGAGCACTGTGCCAACATTTTAAGGGCTTCTTGATGAATTCTGTCTCACTAATGAACATGTTTGTTGAGGTTTCCCAATAAAAATTATTTTTATAACCGAAAGACTTGCACTTGTTCTTTACAAGACATAACTACGCAGAAGCAGTACAGGCGTTTGAAAAATACCGTGCCGGGCCTTTTCAGTTAATTTTCGTGCCCCTTCATATTGTAGGCGGCTGTCTAGGTTTGTAATACCTCGTTCCAGTCATTAGAGGGCGACAGTGCTTCAGTCATTATCAAAGCGATGTGAATGCTTCTTTTCTTTTGTGAACCCTTTTGTGAATGAAACGTGGAAATGAAAGTTACAAGCGGACCAAAAGGAATCGTTATAGTCATTACTGCCCTTACTTGCAAAAATAGTAACTATGTCACCTGCTATATTTGCAAGATACCACGGCCAGTTGAGCTTTATCGTGTTTTACGTTTATTCACGGGACATGTTTATTGCAGCCGGTCTCGAACCGATGTTGAGATGCGCGTTAGCCCCTATGGAGGTTTACTTAAACACGCAGCCGGATCTCTTGTTACCCTTGTGCTTAAATTATTCAGTTTGCCTTGCACTTTCACTTTTAAGTAATTTTCGTTTTATGTTTGAATTGATTAATGCACATAATTGAAGGATCTCTGACATTACTGGGAATTATCTATGATTGGATCCATTAACTCCACCTACAATTTGACTTCAACTTGGTGATATCCTAAGTACCCAACCAGCTGAACAGTTTTAACATTTGACTACAAGCAATCACCAGATATAATGAATGTATTACTGATCCTTAATTAGCATTAACACATCAGTTAAATGTAACTAAATTCTGCACATACTGTAGGATGAGTAATTGCAAAAGGAATAAGGTACATGACGGGGGGAGAGAGGGAGTGGAACCAAGCAGTAGGAGTAAAATTAGGATCCACAGGCAACCCGTGTTTCATGTTAGATGTAAATGAAAGGCAATTCAATAGCAGTATTTTATGGTGCAATGCCAGCGTTCTGAACAAATACTCTTTAGAAAATGACAAGTGGTAATGGTTTGCATATGTATCTTTATTAAAGTACAAAACCCTGTAGAAATATGCGACAGCATCTTTCATACAAACAAGCAAATATAATTAGGTACCCAATGACATCTTAATTCTTCCACTTTGATCAGAGGACAGAACATAAATCATGGAAACAGTTTGTGCATTTGATTTTAGTCATGTACATTTTAAACACTCTCCATTCCCCTGCATTACACTCCTTTAGTCCTTTCTGCTTCCTTACGTTTGGTTTCCCACTGAGACCCCAGTGGTACTGCCACTCCTAATTATTTCCAGAACGATATTCCCACAACATACATCTGACAAGTCAAAGGAAAAAAGCATGCTTGAAGTATGACTTAAAACCTGAATAACCAAAATTTATGTACATTAGCATCTTATTGCCACAGATGAAGGTCCAAAAATCATTCGCCATGATCTCCGTGTAGTTAGTTACACAGTGACCGAATTAGGGCAAAGAGTAAATGTCTCCAATGATGTGAATCAATACTGGTTCCAGAAAGTCAGAAACATGCAACATACAAACACATTACTGAACAAAAAAATAACAGCTTATCTAAAGTGCAATTTACTTGGAAATACTGTGGTTGGAAGACTCGACTCCATATTTTCCTGTGACATGTGGAAGACGGGAACTTCTTGCCCTCGGGGAGAGATGCACAGACGAACACAAAATGTGGTGCATGCCACGAAGGGCTGAGCTGGTCCCATGTGACCACATCTCAGTGTAATGCTGGTATTAAGCCTTTTCAGGTGCAGTTCTTAAAAAAAAAAAATACCTCAGTTCAGTGCATTGTGGAATTCCTTTTGTTTTTGGCAGATCTTGTTTAAAAAGAATTTTTCCATCAGTTAACCATGTGACTAAGTAATAATCATCAAACATCTGTCCTTTCTTTTCCTGCAGCCTTTATCAAATTTGTTCATCTACTGCTCTGTGCCTTAAGCAGAGAGTTTGCTCTTCCCTGAGGAAAAAAAGAAAAATAAGTGAAATTTTTTTCAGAACACCAACTAGTTCCCACCTGACAATAAGCAGGCAAGCTCTATGGAAACAACTGTGACGATACCAAAATGCACAACCAAACTCATCCTAGGGACGTTAATGGTGGGTATACAAGGTGGCCACTGACTGCGACACAAATGGGTGCCATGCTCCATGCCAACAGTGCCACCTACCTGGCCACTGTCCCTCACCAATCCGCTGTCTGTCTACATATCACTCTGTAAATCAAGCAGCCAGTCAGGATCACAACAGTGGCCTACACTAAATGGCAGGATATAGAACAGCGGGGTAAAAAATTTGTACTAACAAACATTTGGTATATTTAACCATTGAGGTGTGTAGATTTACACAGAGGCTAACATAAAGTTTGATGTTAATTTTCAAAAGTCCAACTAGGAGAACAAACAGTAGAGAAAGGGGGAAGGGAAACAGGTTCTATGGCCAAGCATGTGTGGGACGCATACAAGGAATTTATTCTCTGCATTTAACCCATCCTCGTGGGGGGGGCAGCAGTGGGCAGCCTTTTTCAGCACCCGGGGAGCTAGCACAGGGTCGCTTGATCAGGGATACACCCAGTGACCTGGCTGGTGTTCCACACCACACCCTGACACTTTATCCACAGTAACAGGGTAGATAAAGTGGTAGGCAGTTGTATACGATGGCAATTAACATCTTAAAGAGTGTTAGTAGGATTTAGCGCTTGGAGTGCTCACTGCTGTTTTGATTCACTGCTGTAACCTCTGTTCTGCTATTAGCACCCTAGTTAACATAACAGAGTGTTGGGCGGGGGGAATGGAACAGTAACGTACACGTCGAAATTGTACTCATCTCCAAGTACGTTACTTCAGCTTTTGTGTTCAGACATCTAAAAAGCATGGTTCTGTACCAGTCATTACAAAATAATGTAAAACTATCTGCTTTTAATTTACCGATTTCTCTCCTAAGTCTTGTTTAATGTCAGTAGCACTAAACTGCTAGCTAACAGCTGAAGTTAACGGGTAGTGATCAGGAAGGGTCAATGGTGTAACAAAAACGGTAACGGCAAATACAGAAACAGCAGAACGCACAACAGGTCTGTTTGGCCATGTAATCCACATCGGACGCACCTCAGAACGGTGTAGTGAAACCGCGGCGGTGCGAAATGCCAATGTGCCAGCGTGCTGTACGAACCTGAGGACTGGTGAGGTGATTTCCTGCGAGTGCTGCTTGGGGTCCTGGTGGTGAAGGCAAGCATGGAGCCTGCACTGCTGGCCCGTGACAGGGACACGGGTGTCACTGGCGGAGAGTCCAGCTGGACAAAACACAGAGCGGTGAAGCACACCGCAGCAGCCAACCCAAGCAGCCACACGAGTGTCCATACCGTGCCGTTCAAGCAATAGAGAAACCGCGTATCACATAACGAATTCTCACAGCTGTCCCGGAAGCGGCAGTGTACACAGGGCAACGTGTTCGCTCCAAATAGTGAGCTGTGTGTCACTCGCTGTGTGTCACTCGCTGTGTGATGCTGACACAAAGTCAGGGATTTCAGACTCGATCCAGGGTGCAGTGGTGAGGAGTGGATGTGTGGTAATGTCCATCATGACATAGCATCACGGCACAAGTCCATTTGATACTTTGAAACTTGGATAGAGGCCCAGGAAGTGTCGGGCCAACACGAGTGCTTACCTCTAGGCTATCGTGGGTGGGTGAGGACGACGTGGAGGAGTTCTCTGCGTACTTTCGTATGGTCGTGGGACCCAACTCAACAGTGCGTACGCGCTGGGCGAACTTTAAGGAGCACACTGACTCGCTCACATTACTGTCCAGTGGCGAGATCTGATGAAGGAAGTCAGTCCGTGATACAAATCAGACTTGCTGTGTACAACAAGCCCTGTTCTCTTTATCCACAATGAGCTGATGTCTGGAAGTTGAATCATGTCAACTGGACTTCTTTCGTCTTGATAGGAACATCTCACTACTCATCCAAGTAGCTTCTTCAGTCTGGCTGAAGGTTGAGGCTGAAGAAGCTACTTTGATGAGTAGTGAGATGTTCCTACTGAGATGATAGATGTCTAGTTGACATGATTCAACTTCCAGACAGCTCCACCTAGATGACAATATTCCCAAAAACATGTAATTGCAAATTAACGGAAGTGCTGGCTAGGAGATGCTTCCAACCCAGTATGTGCTTCATGTCTGCTTTTTGACAAAGGCTGTTTGTGTTGCCTAGAGCAGTAAAACTGCGACACACAGCATTTTTTTGTGCAGGTGGCCCTTCTCCTCGCACCTACTCCGTGCTGCTGTCTGCACGACATCACCCACCTGTACCATCATGAGGGTCTTGCTGTCCCCACTCAGGGAGTCCTGCAGCAGGTACGTGAGGCGCGAGTTGCGAAAGGGTATGTGCGCCTGCTTGGCCCGCAGGGCATGCATGACATCGCCCAACGCAGACAGCGACTTGTTGATGCACTGCGCCTCCCGCAGACGGCTGCCTTCAGCTCCGGACTTGGCGATACGCTCCGACCCTGCAAGGTCCACGAGGTTTAATTTACCTGCACAAAAAAAAAGAAGAGCGTGGCAAACGCAGAAACGACACCAACATGAAAACCTCTTCCAAATGATTCCTAAGATGCAAAACCTTCACAGACAGACCTGAAGCAGCCCAAAAGGGCATACTGGTTTAAGATTAACATCTGCTTTTGATCACATTTGGTTCTGAAGCAATGGCTGCTACTTGGTCTGGCTTCCATCAAGGACAGCAGATGCTCCTCATATTAAAGTGCAAGATAAAATTTACATGAGATGTTAGTTTGTAAATAAAAGATGAACAATATTTGTGTAAACATGTTACAGGCTTCTGAGACACCACAGATCCAGAACAGATGGAAAACTAAAATCTCAGATGTGTATCTAGAGGGTAGCACACACTGGCTACTATGGGGACATCACACACGGTGACAGAGAAAAGAAAGTGGCTGGCGTGGAGTGGGTCTGTGCAGGGCGGGTGTTGCGGCTGCCCTCTGACCTGACGTGCGGTGGCCGGTGGAGGCGTTTGATCCAGCCACAGTGATAATGAGCAGGGCATGTGAGCGAGAGCTGTGCTCGTTTAGGTTCGTACAGGCGGTCGCCCGGTTCACGTGGCCCAGTTCAAACACCTGCGTGGCGGGGAGGAGGTCCGGACACCGAGGCTCAGTACCAGAACAAACGCAGCACCGCGCTTCCTTACTCTGCTCTAGTCTGCACGATTTACATTTGGCAAAGATAGTTTTAAATGGGGCTGGAGAACTCCTGCCAAACATTGTGCAGGCCTGTGGTGATCTCTCTTGTTGATGGAGTCCCATTATGGCTCATTAACGACTTTGGTTTTGCAAGGTGGACATAAAACTACTGCAGCAAGAATAGCACTTTAGAAAATGTAAAAGTGAAAGACAGCAACTAAAACAAGTGGTGTTTTATATAGTCAATTCAATCTTTTGATACAGAGGTTATAAATGCTGTTAGAAAGAATTCTTTCTAATCAAGAAAGTAACTGTGGACAAGCGTAATTCTGCCTTGGATAGGGACACACCCAACAAAAAGAATGTCTTAAATCCAAGGCAAAACTCAACATTTTGGGTGTGTACTCGCCTTGTTAATGTCTTCTACACTCTGCACAGCAAACTCGGTCAATCCAGGTACGTACAACTGACCACTGCCATCTGGACACATCTTAATGTCCAACTTCTCACTGGGGTTGTCACCTAGAAGGTTCCTGAGGAGGGGGAGGAGAAAAAAAAAAAAACTTTTCTAAAAGCGCAGGTTTTAGTAGAAATGACAGCATACCCACACACAGCCTTCTCCAGGATAAACTGGTGACAAATGAAATTATACACCTAGCAGACTTACTGCTGTGTGAACACCTATAATTTAGTTGACATGAACGCCTGTATAAACATTTATATTATATCCTGTGCTTACATCTCCCCCTTAATTAAATTTTGTAGTAAAATTTAAATCCTTGGCAACAAAGGGCATAATGCAGGGTGGGGTGATGACATTACCTGCTGAACCAGTATGTCACCCACATCAATATTTACCATTATACATTCCCCTTTGGTAGTTTCTATAGAAACAGGTATTTATCGTGACTGATACCAAACCGTCATGGTATTGTTAAAGCAGTCGTCCCTACTTTTACTGCTGCATTTCTTTTTGTTTCTGCAAAATAGTAAATGATTACAGCGCTCTTCTGGAAGAGAATCCGTGTTGTGCTGAGGTACAACAGCCATGTTGCATTACGCCATAAAAGATTAAGGAGCAAGTATAAACAGCATCATTACACTTAATATCAGGTATACTTCAGCAGGGCAGTGCTGAGTTGTGTATATACGCCAAACACCAGCCAGATAAGGCCCAAGTTTAACTGTCCACTTTAAATCATTGCTTTAACTCAGCACACACATCCTCTAATAAACACATTTGTTGTGGAGTTATAAAAACATGCTGAAAAACGGCATTAAAACATACTTTGTTATATTTTTATACAGTCCTCATGAGGTGATTAAAAGTTTATTTTTGAGAAGTGTAAGAATGTTGTAAAGCTTCTGCTAGTCCTATAAAGCAGCAGTCACTCCACATAAGAGAACTGACATTTTCTTACACAAGTTCAGAAAGTGGAAATTACATGTACAACGACAAACGTATTCAATGGCTGGAGTGTGCTTTAACAGGCCGGTAATGTGAAAGGATTCAGTCATAACGGGGGCCTGCTGCCCTTTACTCTCACCGAAGACTTTCGTTGTAGATCTCCACCATGCTAACAGAGATGTTGAAATCCCAGTCTGGGCCCTTTTCTGACACTTCAGAGAACAGCATCTGGAGTGCACGCTGGTTAATACCTGGGTAATTTTCAACTCCCTTTTATAGGACGAAAATGAAGGCATAGTTCTTCAGCAGGAAGGAAAACTGTACAAAAAAAACTCAGATAAAAATACTCAGTGTGTAGGTGTAACGCTAAGGACTATAAGTTACCTCCATTGTGTATGTCTTTCCAGAGCCTGTCTGCCCGTAGGCAAATATGCACACATTATACCCGTCAATACAGGAGGTAATCAGTGACTGAACTTCCTGGAACACCTGTCCAAGCAGGAGAAAAAAAACACAATAAAACATTAATAAAACACACACTGGCATGACAGCGCAGATGCTGACTTCACACTCGGGTCTCACCTCTTCCTGAGTGGCTTCGGGGGGGAACACCTTGTCCAACTCAAACGTCAGCGTTTTTCCTTTGTTTGACAGATGCAGGATCTCATCATCATTCCCATCAAAGACCACCACGTTCTTGCCTTCCTGCTCTCCTTGCCCGATGGGGCGAACTCGGCAGAATACGCGGATGTTTCCTGGTAGAGTACCAACGAGATAATGAGAATAACCTTCCTGAATGCCGTACTCCTGAGTCCACACTGAGCAGTGCAAATGGAGGCTCAGGGCCTTACCTTTGAGTCGAACAAGCTCGTTGTGACATTTCTTCCTCAGGTTCATCTCCCTCTTGTATTTGCGCAGTAATTCCTGGTTGGCAGCGCTCACCTCACCAATCACCACGCAGATCTGTACGGCCAGGTATGTGGTCAGTAAGACGAAGGGCCAAACACACACACACACACACACACACACACGGGCACACACACACACACACGGGCACACACACGGGCACACACACGGGCACACACGGGCACACACGGGCACACACAGGCACACACGGGCACACTGCTATACACAGCGTGATCTCGGTTAGCATCACCTCCTGCTTAGCCTCAGCTATGGCCGTCTTCAGCATTAAGGGGAAGTCCTGCACCTGCTTCTTCAGACAGTTATAGTCGCAGGTGAGCGCGCGAAGGGCTGGCTGCAGGGTCAGCAGGTTCATCCGCACGCCTGAGCGGGCACACATCGGAAGTGTTCACACGGCGCACACTGCCATGTCCCAGGAACGTGTGCATGCGCAAGGACTGACCGGCCAAGTTCTCGTGGACAGCCTTCATCTCGCTCTCAGCTCTGGTGAAGGCCTCTTCAATGATGCGGTTTTTCTCCTCTTCCAGGGTCTGCATGTCGGCCTCCAGCTGGCCCTGGGCTCGCTCCATTTCCCCCTCGTAGGCCAGGATCTGGTGTGAAGAGCACAGCACATGGTAAATCCCTCCAGATCTCCCTCTGGGTCCACTTACTTCAGCGCTGCACCACCAACCTCTTCAAACCCTCCTGATCTGGACATCCAGCTTTGGTTTTCTTAGGTATTTCCACTTTAGGATCTCGTCTTTATATAATTTCAATTCCGAAAGTTTTGCATGCAAATTGTATTCATAACTACAGTTACAGACATAGCTGACCTTGGCAAGGGTGCAGCGTTGAATCCTCGGTGGTGAGGTGGAGTCTAAAGTGAGCTAAGATTAAAGACCGTTCGCCTAGCTACACGTGTAGCTACAGGTGCAGGGGACATGCCTGGTGCCAGGCACTATTACAGGGAAGCGGGACTCACAGAAAGCTCTACGAGGAATAATAAAAATTGTGGTACTGCTTTGGGGTCAAGCAGCAGCAGATTAAACCCAACAACAGAAGTTGAGTCAAACTTAAATGCACTATTAAGGTTTACGAGCCTAAAGCAAGCTGCCTCCTTAAGTGTGCCAAGACTGAATTCTTCTGTACATGTTCTCAAGCTGAGCTTTACTCCAAGGCTGTCGTTTGGCCCAGATGACCATCTGCTTGGCATCATCACTTCAAAGCCTTATTATTGCAAGTCATGCTGCAGTTCTAACTACCTCTGACCCCTAAGCATTACGGTAACAGGCCGACCTTGGACAACCTGCGAACGATCTCGCCATTGCCCTTCCCAACGGCCTGAGCGAGCAGGCCGCAGAGCCGAGTCCGGTCCGTCCTCAGCTGGAATGCAAGTGAAGAAAGCGGTTACAAAGAAGCTGCCGGCGGCCCCTGAGGTTAGGGTGCGTGCGAGGGAAGGGGTGACGAACGGAGCTCCTCAACAAGCACATAGAAAGAGCGCCGCATCTTCATCTGGCCATCGAGTGTGCGACCGGGAGAGTGAGGGGTTACTACTTGTGGTACAGTTGCAGCATTGCAGATTTAAAAGGGACAGGAAGTCACACTGATCGAACCTGGGAAGGCCCTCAAATATCAGACTCTTGGGATAGTTAATTGAAAACACACATTTTTATGTTATTCACATTTTAAAATTATTACAGGATGAGAGTATATTTGTTAAAATTATCCTGCAATCTCATTTTCAGACCAAAGTGGAACTACTTTAGCACAGCGATATCTTGTTTACTTTCCTCGATGAAGTGTTGGCTACAGCCTGCAATAGGGATAATGGGAATGGAGGTGTTGGAGCACAGCTGGTCCTGCTGTGAGCAGCGCTACATACCTGGGTGCGTAGCTGACTGCCAGTGCGCTCAGATTCCTGCAGCTGCTGCTCCAAGTCACGAAGGAGCCGCCTTTGGGTCAGCAGCTGCTCCTGCAGGGCCCGGTTTCGGGCCTGCGCTTCTGACAGAGCCTTTTTGGTCTGAGCCGACTCAACCTCTATCATCTTCGTTACATACTACAGAGAGGAAGAGGATGCGTCACGTGACACACTCGTTTAACGGCCACCCATACCTGGCTGTACATGCTCACCTTGATGGGAGGGGGCTGGGCTAGCTGCTGAGACAGGGCCTGCTGACATTCTCGAAGCCTGCGGCCCAGCATCCTCTCTGTCTCCTCACGTTCCCGCTGCGTCTCCTCCAGCAGCCGCTCCCGCTCGACCACCTGGCCCGCCATCTCCTGCAGCTTAATCTCCAGCTGGGACAGCCAGCCGTCCCGCTCCTGCGCCTCCTGCTCCTTACGGGAAAGCTCTCTGTGCAGCGCCTCCACGTCCTACATGCGGCAGAGGCAAAAATGGACAGTGTACACCCACATCTGTCACCACTGTTTCCTGAACGCACTGGCTGTGAGTGAGACATACCAAAAAAAAAAAAAAGTATAATTATACAGAGCATCCATGAATTACAGACAAGCAGCAGTTTTAGTATAGCTGCATACTGTGTGTATTGCCGTCCTGAGCACTGACCTGGCTGTGATGGCAGTCTGTGCACGCTGGCGGGGAATTCAGGGTGTTGAGTAGAGGCGCCTCACGGGTGGTCAGCTCTCGTTTGAGACGCTCATTCTCAGACACCAGTATCTTTACCTGCTTCTCCAGATCTGTGGCTCCCTGCACAACAAGCAATTGTTGTTAGATTTAGATGTAGTAGCCACTACTTTCTTGTGATCCATATAACGTTTGCGATCTTTGTCAAACAAAGTTGTGGCCCAGAATGGACAAAATGGCAGGTGGGGGGGGGGGTTGTATGTTACTGTCGCTCACTCACTAGCTCAGAGCGCAGTCTGGCCACTTCCTGTGACTGGACCTCCAGCCTCTCTTCCAGTTCCTCCACCTGGTGATGACAGCATGGCCAAGAACATAAAAACACCAGTTTAGAAATGCAACCTGAAAAGCCAATTAAAAAATTGTTTCATTACAGTGAGGTTAAATATCTGTTCCTGTTAAAAAGCATAATTTTTAATCACAATTGTACTTCGAATCCAGTGTCCCACAGGTAAAAGCACAGCATGGTCAAAGTCTAGGTTAGTGTTAACTAAAAGAAACAAACTTGTGAATCCTTGCCAGTGTGTAACCCTGGCATGCATCTGCCATGTAATCACGTTTCCCTAGGTGTACTGTACCTGCTGGTGCAGACTGCTGATGAGGCTTTCCTGTTCCCACTCCTGGCTGGACAGCTGCCCTTGAGTGGCACGTGGCTCTCCCGACTGCTGTTCCATCTCCCGCTCCGAGTTCTGCGGTGTGCGGAACAGCCGGCTTCCCATGCCGGGGGGCCTGGCATCTGCACGAACAGGCACATTGTGCATGTGTTGCGACAGAGGAGGCAAGTCTCTGGGCGTTCCCGCTTTGCCAGTAGCACATTAGAGATGAGCTCAACGATGCAGAGAATCGTCATTTGCACTCAGCACAAAAACCCGTTCACTGTGCACCGTGTTCTGATACGTAACGTTCATTTCAGTCGCTGCGGTGCAAATGCATACGCCATGACTCAGTCGATTAATTTCCGCTGCCGGGGCTCACCTGCAGGCTCCGCCTTGCAGAGCAGAGCGTCCTTCCTCCGTACAGCATCGTGCCGGTTTCCCATAGCGGGCAGCTTGTCCTGCTGCCTTTGCCGCTGCTCGTGGTCCTGACATGCGCGCTGGAGCTGCAGCTTCCTGCTAGCCTCTTGACTGCACAACTGCTCTTGGAACCTGTATACTTTATCCTGCAGAGCCTGATCAGAAACAGGAGGACACCCTGGTGTAGCAGCAGAACAGGTCCTTTGTGAAAGTCACAAATGCTTCCCAGACAGTTTCACTTGGAGCAAGAAACATAGAGGAACATTTAGGTTGGATCATTTTGTGTGTGTGTGGAAGGGAGGGGGGTTAAGTTGGCTAAACTTCTGAAGCAACTAAATCTCTTGGCATGGCACTTGAAATTAAAAGATGATACACAATGTATGTAGCCGAGCCAGCGTAGGAAAACTAGACAGGACCGGATTTTAACCTAACACTACTCAACACTACTGCTTTACTGGCACGCTACAGCCAGGCTCAGGAGGAGTGAGCTGAGAATTACATAGGCAGATGTCCACGAGCAGGACCAGGTGATCTTCTGCAGCAGAAAGACAGTGGGCCATGAAGAGAAGACAGCGGAAGAGGCAATGAGAAGGGGAGGGCAAAGGGGGCAGAATCAGGTGACATCACGCCCATACCATGCCCACAGTCACCGACAGCCCAGCCCAGGATTCTCCCCATACTGTCATGTAGTTAGAAATACTTAAGTAATACGTCACGTCTGGTCTCATCAGACATTCTGTGGCAAGTCTGGTTAATCCCTTTTAGAAAGTACTGTTACATTAAGGCAGTCAAAACCCAGTTTCTAAAACATTATATACAGGCTTATGTTGTAAATATACAAATCTATAATTGCATAATTGGCCGTTTGCTCGAACGCTGTGATTTCCAGTAACCACAATGGAGTAAACAGTAATTCAACATTTCAAATACAAGGAACATTCATTAACACACTAGAATCTAACCTTGTTCAAAGACCTGAGGTCAGTATATTCAGTGTCATAAATGTCATTGCATACAACCTAAATTAGATTTAATAATTACAGAACCTTAATCACCTGCTGAATGGTGCTCTTTCCCATAAGGACGATTTAAATTACGTTTCGTACATCTATGATGCTGTGTGCAAACAGCGACAAAAAGCTGAAATAAACAAGACAGAAAGCCATAGAGGGTACCCAGTAGGACCAAATGCTGTATACACAGGCTGTCCCACAACAAAAAAAACTATTTGGGTTTCAAACCCAGTAATGCGATTATGGTGACAGAGTAGACCTATGCTGGCATTGTTCTGTTGCTGGGAGAGTCCTGGTTGGTTGTGTGTGTGTCTCACTGGTTCAGTGGGTGGGAGGGAGGGACAGAGACAGACAAGCAGACAGATAGACAGAGAGAGAACGAAAGGCCCACCTGTATCAGCAGCCTCTGGTCACCCGCGTCACTGGTGTCTGGGAGCTCGGAGGACACAGAGCGCTGTGAGAAGGGCGAAGACTGCAGCGGGAGGAAGGGTCTGTCCGCACCGCCGTCACTCATGAGGAAATCCACTGAAGTCGCTGTGGAGATCAGCATACCAGGTCAATCTAAGCCTACATTCCAGAGGACGGCTTTGTACATACATTCCCAATGCACTCACACAATAGGACCATTTACTAGCTATGGGTGCACTCATTAAGCCAGGCATTAAGAACTGAACTGCATGAATGAAATTAAAACAGTCGTACTTCAAATTTGTTTAAAAATGACATATGCCAATGTGCAAAAGTACAAATTCAGCTTTAAGTTGAGGGTCTTAACTATCCCTACACCAGTGACTCAGCCAGTGTATTTCAGCAAATCGCCATATCCGTGCAAGTGTGTTCAGAATCACCATAGTGCAGACTGTAACTCAAAGACAGAATAGTGCAGTCGTAAACGCATGTGCAGTATCCCAACAACCACGGAAAAGCAACATTCACACTTGCTTTAATCAGTGACGTATGAAGCGTAAGGAGGAGATGGACAACGTTGGCCAAAGCCTCTCTTACCACCTACCTGCATGCATAATAACGTGGACATCCTTAGCAAAAGGACCAGTCAGTTCTCATAATGATAAATGAAAGCTGTCTCTCCCCTAACTATGAACCTTAATCACATGGGATATTACTCAGCTTTCTTGTGTTACAGTAAAACTGTGTATTGAGTCTCTTAACTGCACAATTAATTAAAAAATTCAATGTAAAAGGGGGGAAAAATCCCTGAGGCAGTTTCATTGATAAATGCATTAAACCAGCTGCTGTTTATTTTAGATTAACCCTGTATATTCTGCCCATACACACACATGCGCACGCACGCACACATGCACGCATGCATGCATGCACACACACACGCACACA
Organism: Chitala chitala; assembly: GCA_025773905.1. Taxonomy (NCBI): domain Eukaryota; kingdom Metazoa; phylum Chordata; class Actinopteri; order Osteoglossiformes; family Notopteridae; genus Chitala; species Chitala chitala. The sequence continues at coordinate 14,599 of JABJVR010048250.1, forward strand.
CGTACGCACACACACACGCACACACGTACACACGTACACACGCACACACAAAAGGGGGTGATAAAAGCACTACAGTATACGAGAATAACAACCGATTCAGTGTTTACTGATGACTCAGTGCCAGTCTTAGTATACAGATCACACTTACTGTACGGTACCTTCTGGTAAATCATGCTGCTTCTTCTAGGCTCATTACTAGATTAAAACGTTCCACCTGCCACACTTTCCTTTTCCCCTCACTTGCTCCTTCGCTCTGTTGTACCTGAAGGAACTCTCCTCTTGCTCTATACACAGAGAAATGCAGCCACACAGGTTTTGTTTGGGCCCCGCATGCGACACTCACCGTCCAATGAAACGTCTTTCTTCCAGAGCTCTGGCACATAAGGGGAGTGACCAAGGTCCCAGGTCCGTCGCGGGCACAGCATGACCACTGGGTTAAGGAGCATGCCAGGCCACTGGGATGTCTACATGGCCAGAACAGTGGACACAACACAAAACACCAAAAGTGTGTACTTAGTCCAATTGGGATGGTTCTATTCATGAAAAAGCCCAATGCAAATTACACACACAGCCTCTTGGCAACCATGTCACCATTAGATACAAAATGTAATAACAGCAGGCTTTAACACAACATAATAGACAATTCAAATTTATTTTAAAATCACAGGATAAATATCACAAAAAAGTCTTTCTTTAAATAAATGCCCCACAAGAGGGTGATGTTTCATTATAGAAACTAAGCACATTTGACTGACATATCCAAGATCAACTAAAATCAGATTTTAAAGGATCCTGCGTAGCATTCCTGGGCAAACTGTTGTCCTACGTAGAAAGTATAGTATTAAAAGATGGTAGAATAACTAGAATGAATTTCAAAAATTAAAAATTGCACACAACATTTTAAACCAGTGGCCAAATTACATAATTAACATGGTAACTAATTTATCATTTGTTTGAGACATTCAGTGGTCTGAAAAACTAAAATCTGGAAGAAGACACCCCCCCGAAAGCCCTATTCAGATGGAGATCGCATCAGCTGGAACCACGGGAAATGTCCCCTGCCAACCATCAACTATGTTTCACAGGAGACAGGGGACACAAACTGTCCTTTGCCAACTTCACCGTAGTCCAATATTATACAATATTGTAGCTCTCTCCTAATGCATGCACTGAAATTATTTTAAGATATTAAGTATTTATCATATGCATAGCAGCTTGCCTACAGAAAGTGTGCACATCTACAGAGACAGACACTGTGCAGATTTCATTACAGGGAGTGGGGATGCAGGGTTTCCGAGGACACACACGCTACTTACAGCCAGAGCAGGATCACATTTATGGGAATATAATCTGGTTTTCAAAGAACAATGCATGGGGCACGCATGCACTGCCTGGCCACTATTTATAGTCAGAATGTGTCCTTCATTCACTCCCCCACAACACCCTCAATTACTGAAACACAAAATAACCTAGACAATAGAATAGATCTATTCATGAGATGCTCCCAGTGTTACAATAATCTATTGAGCAGGTCCGGCATGCACGTCCTCATACCTTCACAAATGTTCACATTCACGTGCTTAGCCAATTCTGGCTCAAAGCATTTCATTTTTCCCTCTTCCCTTCATGTGTACTACAGCACTAGTCCTGTCCGGGACAAGCACCAGAAAGAATGAAGCCCGTATTCCTTAGCCAGGATGCTATGCGATACCCAGCAAATGCTCAACTGTCACACAACAACGTTAAAGTGGAGCACAAGACTGGCTAAAGAAATTCCATGTTAGAATAAGCCCAGACAGAGTAGAGCATTTCCAGTGACCCCAATACTTAATCACTGGTGACTCTCTTATAATCCCAATAAGGACCCTTAATGCAGACCCTGACACATTCCTAAAGTACCTTGAAGCGTTGTCCTGCCTGCTCCTTTGTTCTACTCCTTTCAGACCGATGGCCTTGACTATCTTGCTCATAGTCAAGTCTCTTGTGGAGAAGAGCACCCATCCAACCCAGCATCCTAAACTAACGTTCTTGGCTGCAAACCTCACCCAGTACCCTGCAAATACATGCAAGATCCTCCAAGCACAACAGCCCGTCTTACTTTCAGGTATCTCAGTCATGTGACAAGCACCACGCCCCCCCCCCCCCCGATCCACACCATTGAGATTTAAGATGAGCCCTTCAGACAGGTCTTTTCCCATAATCCTTTAAGCTTTCAAGCAGATGGTTAACTCCTGTAGTGTATATCCAATACATCCTGCCATCCTAAGGCGTTAAATTCAATGGAAAAAGGCGGCTCTCAAGTAGTGTCATTGCTGGCAGAAAACTGGAATTGCAAATGAATATGAAATTAAACTGTGAAACACAGAGAACAGCTTTTGTCAATACAGCAGATCAAACTGTAGTGCCATGCGTTCACACAACTGCGGACTATAGACATGATTTTAAACATGGGAATAAAACACATTATCTAACAAACACAAGACCTTGAACAAAAGACCAAGTACAATTTTACCATATATAAACCAACACCATAGCTGTACATCTTGCAGCCATGCCATGATGTCATCAGCACAGCTGTAACATTGTTGCCCTACATGAGAAAATTCTAGAATTCTTGGCGAACCCTTGGGGAATGCTGGTATTAAGATAATAGGTAATTAGTGTTCTCGCAAAGTGTAGAGCTTCACACCTATGACATCTGACACGTAGAGGAACTGTAGGTAGGACTAACTTCTTACGCTCTCTTATTTAATTACAAGGGAACTACCACAGAATCTGGGATTACAAAATAAATAAATAAATAAAATCATCCGTGCGACCGTTCATACACGAAACATCCGCATAAATGATATGTTTGAAAACCCGCTCACACACATTGGGGTTTCCAAATAGATTTTGAGCTCATTCAGCGAAGGAGGACGAATTAATCAGTTATAAAAATAAAACGGAGAGGGGGTGATTGTGCACGCCACTGCAAATCCGCACTGTACCGGCTGTTACACACAAGGCTGTCAGATTTCCACAGAGACCGAAGGTGTTAGTCTTGGGATTTTAATATTTTTGGCACATGCGAATTGGACAGGGAGCTCTTCCATGAAGCCCTCGCTGTAGTGAAGTGAAAAGTAGACCAAATGCCCCCCCTTCCCCAACCCCACATCACGTGTGCATCTCATTAGCCCATTTCCATTATCTGCCACTGCGCAGCTCTCTCGAGACCCAGAGCATTTTGTTACGGACCGCGAGCCTGCAGATTAACACTAAACCTCAGAGGCGGCGCTACGTCCTGGCCACGCCCCCACGTGCACGCGAAACTGACTCTCATGTTAAACCCGTTTAATTTGTTCTGGCACACGGTGCCTGTCTGCATGTCTTTGTTGCGAGGCCGCAGACGCAGTGCGTGCATGGCAGGGGTCTAACAGGAGCAGGGGGTGTGACACAGTTCGGGGGGTTTGGCAACCCGCAGGAAGTGACAGCTCTGCCAGTGTTCGGGAGACCATTTGTGGCAAATGCTACAAGGACAAGAGAAACGACGTGTTGATGTGTCTGTGCACACACACACGTGTGCGCGCACGCTTATGTAGAAAAGTGTAAATTCTTATGCGAGACCAAATAAGAGCATGCCTGCAGGGTAGCGTCATAGTTAAATATTCAATGTTTACACCACAAAACTGCATATATCCAACAACAAATTTTATATGACACATTTACTCTGCCTGAGACCCAGTTTCCTCCTATCCACTCCTATCCCAAACTGATAACAATGCTTATTAGCAGCCCTTCCAGTCAAATCCTACAATAATGTGGTGCCTGTAACTTAACTTGCAGAAACATTAAATGCATAATCTGGTGTCATTAGGTTTACATGTAAAAGCCTGATTTGTGAAACTAACCACGGTATACAGTTTTCCTCCCTTCCTGCAAGTACGTTTTAAATGTTATTTATTGTTTTGATGACAAGTCCTCAATGAATAATTCACAGACATCCAAGCTTTGCTGACACCTGCCAATTTATTTCACGTGCTAGGTCATGATTCAAAAGAAAAATGGGTTTGACTGCCTCCCTCTATGTAGTCTGTCTTTGGGTTACAGTCTGATATACACCTGCTTCACCAGGTACTACCAATCAGCTGGGGAGAAAAACTGTCCAAGCAGTCACATGGCATGCATCTTCCAAGAGCACAGATATACGGGACACCAAACACAAATGAGCAGTGACATGCAGGTCTCCTGTCACACTGCACACCAGATACAGATCCTCACAACGCTGGGGACAACGACCTTCCTGCATGCTCTTTATCACTGACACAGATCAGTCTCACAGGTCACCTCAGTTCAAACCAACACGAAGGATCCTCCCACAATGCGAGGGCTCCTCCCACAATGCAAGGGCTCCTCCCACAACGCGAGGGCTCCTCTCAACCTTGATCAACAGACTAACCAACCTTTATTGTTATCAGTTTTGCTTTGTGTGTAAATATAGTAAAATCATATCATTTCAGCATTATCTGACTTTATCTAATCCTGTCATTTGGAATGAAAGCTACACAATAAAAAAAAAAAAAAAAAAAAAAAAAAAAAAAAAAAAAAAATAAACCAAAAAAAAGGCGCACGGCATAGTTTTAAAATGAAAAAAAAAAAAAAAAAAAAAACAAAAAGGAAAAAAACCC
>JABJVR010048251.1:7600-25001 GCA_025773905.1 Chitala chitala
CGAGAGGTAGCCCATCAGATAATCTGAGCTCGAGAGGTAGCCCATCAACTAATCTGAGCTCGAGAGGTAGCCCATCAACTAATCTGAGCTCGAGAGGTAGCCCCATCAACTAATCTGTGCTCGAGAGGTAGCCCATCAACTAATCTGAGCTCGAGAGGTAGCCCATCAGATAATCTGAGCTCGAGAGGTAGCCCATCTATGCAAGAGGAAGCTCAAGAGGTAACCAAACGCTCGGATATCCAAAGACAAAGATTAAAAACTAGGCAGCTGGCTCACAACGGAACATTTTTCATTTTCCACCTCAACTATTCAGAAGTAGCTCCTCCGCACGAGGTCTGAGATTCCATTTTGTGCCCCATGGAAACTTTAGCTGCCTGCCCTTTCTAGAACTGAGATGGACTTTCCAGACTAATGATCCTGCGACATGGTACCATGACGGAAGTGAAGGACATAAGCTCCGAATCACATACTTCAAGTGCTGTTCCATAAACACACAGACAGGGCTGAACTGCAGAAAACTTGACTACATTCCAACAGCTAGTTGCACACAGGCAGCAGGACCTTCTAGTCTCTTCTTTTCTTCTGTGTTGCCACAGACATGGGTATTAAATTCTTATAGCGATCTGTGATGCAACACCTCTTTAAAAGGTCTGTTTTTCTTACCGCTACAACAGCCTGAGGGAATTTACTGCAGCGGCAATACAAAACCCTTTCGATTTTAGTTGTCCACCCTAAACCTCAAGGTAGCGTTCAGCTTTCACGCTTGGGCCTCCTAAGCAATCTAATGGTCTCTGCACATACCAGTGGCTGAACATTATGATGCAAGACTATCATGATGTGATTAGTCATGGTTTGTGGGAAAAGGGCTGGATTATGTCATCTTGACATCAGGAGAAGGTATGAATTACACATTCCCCTAGCATGCAGAAATCCTGTATTTAGATGACCACTTGAGCTGGTAAACAAGACCAGTCCTGAAGGTTTTAGGTCAACCCATGAAGAAATAAGTGGAAAACTTTTTTTTTTTCCTCACAACGCTAAAGATGCAATTTTTTGGCTTTTCTTGGCACCAAATAGTAGACGCTTCCCTGCAGAGCCTTTTATTAACAGACATCTTTTCAAAAGCCGCTTGTTCCGTTCCACACCTTAGTATGTGTAGCGCTGCCATAATTATACACAACTGTCAGTGCCACGATAAACAGATGGTATCCTGTAAATACATCAATGACGAAACGCAAAGGAACCATCCCTCATGAGATTAACAAATCCAACGAACAAGGCACGCCATTCTTTAATAGTGACGATGAAAGATTTTAAAAGATACTGACAGATGACACTACATGACTTTAGAGAAACATACCACAAAAAAAACACAAAATGAAAAATACAAACAATCGAACCTCAAAAATGGCATTGCAAGAACACACAGTAAAATGTAGCTAAACTGAAATCGTTTATGTTACTGTAACCAGTATAGTAGTTAGCCCTTAACACATACAAACGCTTTAGCGTTAATAAGCTACCACTTTATCTCATTAAGCAAGCACGCTAGAGGCAAACAAACAAGTCACGCTCGTTAGAAAATGGCAGCAAAGCAGCATGGGCGAACAGGCTATTTACTCAGCGCGTGCTGGGGAGAGCCAGCCGACCTCGCCTCTTTTTTAAAACTAGCAAACATTTTGACAGCGTATGGAAGCATCACAGCGTAACGTGTGCAACTCAGCAAACGCTGACCACCCTTTTGCAGCCTGCTGGGACACACAGCCAAGGCTCCGGACTCTCTAATCGCTGCCTGTGGCTGGAGGAAAGAGATGAGCCGACGTGAGCTACAGTTTGACATTTATAAATGCCATTTTTATACTTTCACTTTAATTACCTTAAACACGCAAGTTGTTATACAGTTGCAGGCCACGCAGTCATTAGTTTGTTGTTGCATCATAAAATAAATGCTTTTTTAGGATTAGAAGAATTAGTTTTTTAGTGTGTAAACATTGTATTTCATTTGCTAACAGCTTCTGTCACTGGGTAATAAAAATCAAAAAGCAAGCGCACCAGTACGTATTGTCCAGCAATAAATGTGTAGCTAGACATGTAACGATCTATCAAACCATTCCATTTTGGACATTGTACGGTGCTTTTAAATGAGCAAATTTGGCTTTGCTCAAACTGACGTGTGTATCTGGAGCACAAGACGCTGACAGTCTCTGCAGAATTCAATCTGTTACAGACAGTTAAGATTTGACCAGCACTTTTGTCATCCTTTGCCCCCCGATGAAATCTAAATGGCAGATATGTTAACTGCAACTGTCTTTGTACCCATGTTATTATAGCTACCATGACTCTCACTGAGCTGACATGGTTCTGATTACAAAGCTGCAAAACGCACATTTAGAAGGTAATAGTGCTCACTCACAGAAATTTTTATAACTCAGTGGGTAGTGAACTTTTTGTCTTTGCTTTCTTGAACTTTTGTTTCACAGTACTCTCATACCCCCCGGGAAGTATAACAAGCCATTCACCAACCATCAGCAGAGCCAAACAATAAAATGAAAATGCATGTTCCACAATAAAACCGAGCAAATATCCTAGAAACAGGGAGCTCAGAACTATAGGTCTACTGAAAGCTACCTTGTTTCCTAGGCTGTCTAAAACAGTTGGTAGCATTGCCAAGATAAATCTGCAGCTCACTGATTAGTCATAGACACCCTCTGCATTGAATGAAAAAACTGGAAAACATTAAAGGCCCAAGACAGGGAAATGTTCATGTTCTGCAGACTAGACTGCAACACACCCTTTAAATAAAAAAGTAGAGGTTGTCGTCGATTTAAGACCGCGATCGGTTTCGACCGACCAGTCGTAACTCGATTTTGTTGTACGTCGGCCTATGCAAAAATGACCTTATGTATATTAAACTGTAATAATAATCGCCGATGTCGTCAGCTGGGGCTGCGTTCGTCAGGTTTTAGTCAAACACTGTATACTAAAGTACATTTAGTTTAATAATGCAAAATAACTGCAAAAACACTGCATACAGTAGTACAGTTGGTTTAATCATTGCAGCTGGGGCAGAGCTCGGGGTAGTCAATTTTTTCATTAACATGGTGAGCTGTGTCTGAACTACTTGTTTCTTTTTCACGATATGCACGAGACACGTCATGTCATCCGTTCAATCCTTGCAAATCGTTCAGTGTTTGGATCCATTCCTTCAAAACGTACAAGAAGTTTATTCGAACTCATTTGAACGAACACAGATGAAGTGCACTGTACAGAGTGTACTGTGTGTACTGAAGTGCACTGTACAGAGTGTACTGTGTGTACTGAAGTGCACTGTACAGAATGTACTGTGTGTACTGAAGTGCACTGTACAGAGTGTACTATAACGTGCACTGTACCGAGTCTGAGCTTACACTGAGCTTTTTGCACAGAACTGCTAATGCTGCCGGGAGCTGGCCAAAACTGTCGTATGCTCAGCTGGGCAACGCTCACCGAACATACCGGTCACTGTTGTGGTCGTAAAGTCGATCAGTCGTAAGTCGCATAGGTCATAAATTGACGACGACCTGTAATTAATTATTGATATACTGATTATATTTCCCCCTACTACTGATAGCAAGGCCAAACACAAAGTTCAAAAGCTGAATGGTAGTAATGCTAGTATTTGCAGAAAAGACAATTTAACAATTCATATCAACACTAAATTAACCTTAAACCACAGGGAAAAGAACTATAAAGAGAATGGAGATCCAAGAAAGAAAAACTGTGGAAGCAAATAGTCTGACAGCACAGGTAAGGAGCAGAGAGTGCCACAGGATGACCTTACAAGTGCCCCCGCTTTGCTCACTAAAATATCTCTCTCCTCAGTCACGGAAAATCAAGCTCATTGTCTGCAGTTTGGAAACCCATGTTTACACGCAGTTAGGATTGCCCAGCATGCTGGCGTTAGCATACATTCCGGAACATTTCATTGAACAAAAAGACACCGTCCAATGCCATCAAAGTAGAAACAGAACTTACAATGTTATGATAAGAACACAGTGTATTTTATGTCTTTAAAGTATGCAAGCTTTAAATTGGGTCATCCAACAAATCCACAGTCGCAAATGAATAGGAGCATGTTAACAGACATATTTATGAACCAGTTTGTGTTGTCCAATTACCAGAATTTATCTGAAATAAGAGGGTCCCAAGGACCATATAATGTGTCAGAATACCACACTGAAACAGTAAAATGAGAAGGCTGCCTCCCAGGATGGTAATGGTTTGGCTCTGACACCTTGTCCTACCACTGGCTGGCTCCAGGAGCAAGTTCTCCATCTTCCAAGCTTCTCTCAGTCACCCTGAAGACTACTTATGACAGGGGGAGGAGGTGTCTTCTGGACTGGTTTACATCACCAGTGCTTTACCTTCAGTGCTGTAAGCGCAGTGTTAACATTATCATGTATGCCACTATAAGAAACGTTTGTTTGGAAACTCATACAACACCACAGCTCATCTTGAAAAAGTCCATATTTGCCCCTTGTAAATAAATGTTACATAGAGCAACTGCAAAAAACAGTAAATATTTACCAGGGGTTGTGGTAAAATGGAATGTGCTTTATCACAGCTCTCCAGGTGTCTATATGCCCAGGCAGTACCATGTACATGCATGCCAAAAACACCTTTTTTACCCTTGAAAAGTTGAGCACTTCTTTCAGAAAGAAGGAGAAAGTGCACGCCTTGGCGTGAATTTAAACTTCAAAGCACAGCTTCTATTTACGCCAGCCAATCAGGCACGGTGTGCAGACGGACATGTCAATCACCCATCCGAGCCTGCCATGGGGCTGAACCGTGGAAACAGACAGATAAAAGAGAGGCATGGGCACAGGTCCACTTGTAGGCCTGGCACTATGTAGGGTTCTCCTGTGAGGAGGACACAGCAGAGGAGTGGACACTGACCGCACACTGCAATTTTTACTACTGATGTGAACGCAACAAGACAGCTGAGGCCAAAAGAGGAGAGAGGATGTTTATTTTATCCGTGTGAACTGATGAGCAGACTCAGCATCAGAAGTCATAGAACGGTTCTGAGCTGTGAGATTTCCTAACGAAATTCTACTTAAAATGTTTAAAATTATACATTTTCTGTTGACAGCAGAAAACAGGGCAAATTAAAAGATAGTGCAGGTAATTTACATAGGGTTTAAAATCAAAGTCGCTGATTAAATAACTAATGAATTTTGCATTTAAAAACAGTGTTACATAAGTTTGATGTTTTCTGTGTGAAATTTGTTTTGCACTGACATAAAATATGTTGAGTGCTAAATCTTTTTATATCATATTCTTTTTAAAAAATTCTACACAAGCTTGAATAAAAATGCATTGATGTATAAATGTAAATTTAACTATATAGCTTTTTAATATTATACATTTTATTAAACATTTTTTAATATTTAAATATATAAAATTTCTTTGGAATACACTCCAGATTGCAGGATGAGTACAGAGCAGAAATCTGATGCAATATGTCCTCAACTGGCTGCCAAGATTCAAAATAATTACACTTGAAGATAAATTTCTTAGCTCAGCATTGTGGAAAAATGGGAAATGATATGAACTGATAACTGACAAACATAAAAAATGCATGGATAAGTAATAGAGATTAACACGTTTTTTGGTATAAATTCCTTTAGTCCACCTACCAAGTACATGAGACCAATGTTGTACAGAGTACCTGAAAGCCACACTTAAGTAAACGTTATGATGTTTTACTATAAAAGCACTTAGGTAAAACTCAAAGGCACCCACTGTAATATTACTTAAGTGAAAGTCTGAAAGTATCTGTTATTAACTGTACTTAAGTACCAAAAAGAGTTTCTGAACAAATGTACCGTACTTAAGTATTGAAAATAAAAGTAAAAGTATCTTGTTTAAAAAGCAAACAGAATTTTAAGAATTCCAAATTTTTATTTGGTATTGCCTTCTTTTCTAAATTATTAGTGCACCACCTAAAAATAAAACAAAAAACATATACTATGTGTGTTTCTTGAGGTTCGGCAAGGAGTTTTTGAACACCAGAATTTCAGTTCTTTTGTCAAGCAAAAGAGGCATTTAATTCGATATGCCGAGTCATTCATGCCAAGAAAAGAGAACACCTCTCGCAGACATGACCACGGGTGGTCTGACTTGTTAAAGCAGGAGGTATATTGGACTAAAAGTATCCATTTTATTTAAGAAAAGTCGACAGAAATTTAAAACTCAAGTAAAGGACAGATACACCCCAAAAATACTCAAGTACTATAACAAAGTACTATTACTTCTTTACATTAGATCACTGCATGAGACTACCTAAAAACAGCCCAATAACACATTAATCCTCTGTTTGTCTAACTCATTTGGTTAATTTCCCCATGACCTTTGCCTTGGTATAGTCACTCACATAGATCTCTTGTCATGTGCTGTTTTCAGCCGTGACAGACATTTCCCAAGAAAAGCAAACATTACAAATTTTAATTTAAGATCTTCACAGCTCAGACTCTGGGGTTTTATATTAATTTTCCATCTAAAAGTAATCTTTTACTTCCATTGACATTTCGTTGACACAGTGAGGACAGTGTCAGCTTTTCATCTTTCCCCACTGGAGTGCAACGTAAAACACGGTCGGTAACAATGACATTAAGCAACTGTAGCCAACAGTGTGGTGATTACAGGCACCTGGAAAAGAGGCTCCCAGTTCAAAATCCAGCAGTCAAACCACTAAACAAAGGTAAGCCGAATGGTTACACAAAGCAGTGTTGGCTGAGCAGCATTACTGAAAATCAGGCTGTACAGACTGGTGAAAACGCAGGCTTTTGAGCACGGCATCTCTGAGAGGAGCACTGGTGAAGGAGCCCAGTTTGGGTTTATTGGCCAAAACGTGTTTAATCCCCGCCATCGACTGGGGGTTTGTTACCGTTGTTCGTGTGCTCGCTCCCCTCACCCTTCTGCACCCTGACCCGGTCCCCACGGCCTTGTTTGGGACCCGTTCTGCTCTACCGTAATCAAAGCTTTAAATGCCACATCAAAGGCAAGAAGAGGCCAAGCCTCGCTGTGGACTCAGCATCCTGTCAAATTCAGGTGGATTCCATGGGAAGAAGTCACTGACCCACAGTTCCAACACACTCTTACCCACAATCCTTCAGTGTTAAAGTCCCGCTTTATTCAACAAAGCTGCTGTTGCTCTGTGTACACCATGCCAGTGCAGATTTTTATCCTTGTGCCGCAACCAATTATGTTACTTTCACTACATTTACATTCTTACTGCACGCATTTTTACTCTGCAATCTGCATTTCAAATGATGCTAAAAAAAACTAGTCATAGTTTTCAATTTTTATGCACCGGAACTGCAACATATGACTCTTCAGAGGCATTTTACAGAGCATGAGAAATGCAGAGTCTTCAATGATTTCTTTCTTAGCTTTTTTTGCGAAAAGATTTACATTTTGTAAGACTAGATAGCCGTGTCAGTGCAGGGCACACCTGAGAATATAGATAAATGGTCTCTTAAAACAGCTAGACCACTTTGGTTTTCACCTTTAAAACATGTTTATGCCACCATGGTATGAAACTGTTAGAATCAAAAACAGAAAAGTACTGAGTGGTAATCAAAAGAAATTAGTTAGATTTAATCCAACATTATCACTTGTGTTAACAGCAAACTGCGACACTTGGATTTATGAGACATCTATGTTCTCCCATCTTGTAAAGGATCTGAAAATAAATAAATAAACAAACAATAGACTTTGCACAGCTCATTCCCCGCAATTAAACCCAGCGCCCCCAAAACGAATAAACAGATGACACAGTAATTGGATTTAAATTAAAAAAACATTCTCTTGTCGAGAAGCTTAATGTGTTGTGGAGAACATGGTGTTTCCACCTCCAGCTTCCCTCCATCTCTGCCTGCCTCCAGGACGCATACATCTAACAAATAAATACCTCCAGGGGTATTTTTACCTCTTCCATGTACCCCGCTCAAACGTCCTCCACTATGGGCCCTGTACATTTCCAAACTGTCAGATGCACGGGAATATTCATGATTTTGCTGTGATACGGCTGTTGATCCTAGAAATGGTTCCTGTTTGCTCTCATTAAGCCGTGTAATATCTGTCCCTTATTCAATCAAACACCCACCCGACACACGTTTGTATCATATCAATCCTACTGAAAATTATGCAATTCGAATGGGACCACCTAACAACACAAATATCACATATATATATGGCCATAATCCATACCTATGTTTGTATGGTTATGTATGCAGTGTTTCACCCTTCACATATATGCTGTAATTTGCAGTACACTGCATGTTTCCTGTTTATTACTGCTTACTCATTCAGTAGGGGCACAGTAGCTGAACAAGTTCATAAACGTTGCTTGCTCTAGTTAAAGGTGGCCGATTCTGAATAACATCAGTATACTGCAAGTAAACACCGAGCAATTTACACTGTACAAGGGTCCCAACAAAACAAATGCCATGCAGTGCAGAGTAACACACAGCATGTGCTGGCTATACACATGAAAAATCAATGTCTGAGCTGGGCAAAAAAAGTCATCTCCATTTGTTACAGCACACCACTAAATAATAGGGATTGTTTCCAGTATAATTCAAATGTAGCATCGTGTGAAGACCTAATTTGAATTCTTGAAGCATTACATGGAGTTATATAACCCAGAACTGAGAGGCAATGGCTCTGGAGGAAATTGAGCCATTCTATGTTGATAACCTTAGTGAACTCCTCTGTTCATTACACAAAGGGAGAATACTGTCTGAAATAAAGCCAGTTGGTGGAAAAGCCTCAGTTCACATTTGGTACCATTAAGCAAAGTTTCAAGGCTTGGTGTGCCTCTCACTGGAATACAGCACACGTAAAAACATGAGAGCATAGTCTACTGAAGTGTTCTCTAAACTGACTCTAAACATTCACCCATTACATACTAAGCATACCCAGGTAAAGCTTTGACCAAGTAAGCTGTACCAATTCAGCCTGACTGAACAAATTCCAGAACACTCTGAAAGTGCCAGTTGGTTACCATGGACGCAGAAACCAATGAGTGAGTGAAGGTGCTGTCGTATGTATCACTACGTATCATATGTCAGTTTGATGGAGTAATTAGAAATGATGACTCTCATTAGAGACTGCTAATTCTAGGGACAACTCTGCAGGTGAAAACTTCAACATCTCTAACATCACTAATTTTCCCAGTCCCACAGAATGAAAAACTAAGAAATGCAATGTTTTTCTGGCATAACAACAAGGAGACAAAATGTAAACTAAAAAACCAGGAAACACTTTCTTTGCACAAGAAAGTTGTAGGTTCAAACACTGAGAAGTCACCACTGCAACTTGAAAAATTCTTTGTCATAGCTGCTGAAAGTAATTTTCAGACACACAAATGTGACAAAGACTATCAGTATGAAACCTGAACTAAAATGTATTATTTTTTAATGAAATAAAATTATCAGATCCACATTTTGTTTTCCACAGGGCTTAAGGGCTTAGTAGAAAAGCTGTCGTTTATCACACTTACTTACAAATATACAGACTCAGGAAGGCAGCACTGAAACATTGTTTTCCCCTACTTGCAGATGCAGAGAATAGATATTTACACTGGAGATTTTAGTCAAGAATTACTTTCTACAGGTTCAAGGACCAAAAAAGGCTCTTCCAATTCTATACTCAACACTGCAAGGTGATTCTGTGTCAATTAAGAAAACAATTTCAACCCAGAATCCACCTGAGGTTGAGCTACAGTCTGGACAATGAGAATCTTCCTCATCACTGCTTCACGTGATGAAATTCTCTTCTGTTCATCTGACCATCTCTGGTAACTCACAAGGAACATCCTACTCTGCCCTTAGGCTCAGCATGTCGTCCTGTAAAACAACTCAGCTGTCTGCAGCGGCTGACTCCCCACGGTTACCAAGTCCTACTATTCTGTGGGACAAAGCTGTTGGAAAAATAAGAACAAACAATTCTAATCCAAACACATAAAATTCTGTTTGTAGTGTTTAATGGGAAATCTGCATGCTTAAATAAAGATGGACATGCTCACTTGTGACCACAGTAAGTAAATTACGTGCCCAGATAACATTAGAGACAATTAGTGTATCTATCACTACCATGGCCATATCTCCAGGACTCCACCGTCCCCTCACTGTGATGGATGAGCGCCTCGCAAATAAGAAGGGTTCATTTCAATCCATAATAATGCCAGATCTTAATGGGCCTATAATTCTCTGCAAACACCCCACTGACTGCCATTCTATATCTTTAATCAGCCTCCCCTTGAAGCCATAATCTCACCCCTTCTCCCATCATCCGAGTTAGTCTAGCATAGGACATCTGTCTGTCCTGAACCCACCAGCTTTTGCCAGTTTTCATTGCTGAGTCAACATTGGTACAACAAACTGCTCAGAATCAGGACAGGAACATGACTTCTAGCCTATCCATCAGGATCTACTTCTAAAAAACAAGCCAACACTCCCCTTAAACTATTTCACCTAAAATTGTAAGACACAAGGCTAACATAAGCACAAATAAATGACAAAATGTACAAAAGAACACACGTGGATACTATCATATTCGCGTTACAGTTTTTTGAACTGACAGATGTTAAATTATACAAAAGTTAGGTCCAACTAAGCAATTTGATTGGACAAGAGACATTCCACGAGTGCTGATATAGAATACAACATCACTGGGACGTTTAACTATATGTGTCACTCCACATACAGTCAGGTGTGCTGCTTAATTAAAATTTTATTGGCAAATAAATAGGAAATTATCAAGATGGCACCTGCTTGTCGTTGTGCCATGCCTCTAGCTCTTCTCTCGTTGTTTATACTTTTAGCACTATTTATCAGTCTTCTAACACGATCTATGTCTCCCGCAATCATTTACGATTGCCAGACTTTACTGGACATCGGGCAAAATGATCCAGATTTCTATACAACACGTGGGATACCAATAGGCATTGTTAAATTGGGGGCATCCTGGGACACTGGCTACAAGTGCCGACACAGGTCAAAACGAGGAAGACACTCATACCAATGAGACTACGACTCCTTCCTACTCAGCCTCCCATCCCGAGTATTTTGCTGGTCAATGTGCAATCCGGTCCACTGGAAACAAGATAGACAAGCTTCATTGCTGTATTTGTGCCCAACAAGACATGGGGAACTGCTGTATGTTCTGCTTCTCTGAAACATGGCTATCACTGGACGTCTCAGATCATGCCATATAACCAGAGGGTTTTTCCGTGTATCGCCTGGACTGCTCAGGGCACGTAATCTACAAGGCAAAGGGTGGTGGGGTATGCTTTTTACAAAGCAACTCATGGTGCACCAATGTGAAAGTAATTTCCTATTCCTGTTCTTCAGTTCTCGAAGACCTCACTATCAAATTCCATCCATTCCACTCTCTGAGAAAACTCCCCTCTGTCCTGCTCACTGCCGTCTACATCCCACCCCAAGCTAACGCTGCAACTGCTCTGGAGGAACTCCATGGTGCAATCAGCAGCTGTGAGAACCAATACCTGCAGGCCATCTCCATCATGGCGGGGGACTTTAATCACTGCAATCTTAGATCTGTGCTACCCAAATACTACCAGCATGTTATCTGCTCCACCAGGAGCAATAAGACTCTGGATCACTGTTACACCACTATTAAAAGAGCATTTAGGTTTATTCCACAGCCTCATTTTGGGAAATCAGATCATACTTTATGATTGCCAGACGCTCTTGTTACCTGGTTACAAGCAGGAAGTTTAGCAGGGTGAACCCACCCAGAGGACACTATAGTGCTGGACAACAAAGGCAGAGCTTTGACTGCAGGGTTGCTTTGAATCAAATGACTTGGTCAGCTTTCAGCGATCCAACTAACGTGAGTACGGTGAACCAACTGCTACCTATATTATATGCTGTGCAGACACCTGTATTCCCACTTGCACCATTTGGTACTACCCAAATCAGAAACCATGGATTAACAGCGATGTCTACCTGAAGCTAAAAGAAAGGTCTGCCACTGTCAAAGTGGGTGATAATGACCACTATAAGACAGCCAGGTATGAGCTAAGGAAGATTATTAAATCAGCCAAAAAACAACACTGGGAGAAACCTGCTTATGGCAGGGTCTGTTAGCCATATCGGGATACAAAACCAAGCGAGAAGATCTTTCCAACACCACCGCTGCATTCTTGGATGCGCTGAACTCCTTTTATGCTCGCTTTGAACAGTTCAGGGAACTACAAGAGCAAGAATAAACACTCACTAAGGTTACACCCAATGGGTCATTACGTCAGGTGACTGAGACTGACGTGCATAGACTTTTCAAATCTAAAAAAGCAGGCAAAGCTGCTGGCCTGAATGGTATTACACCTCGGGCCTGTCTATCAAGATTCTCAGTCATCCAGGCGGAGCTGTCTGGAACTTGAATCATGTCAACTGGACTTCTTCTCCTTGATAGGAACGTTTCACTACTCATCCAAGTAGCTTCTTTAGCCTGAGAAAAAAATTGGTCAGGGACCCCATATTTATACTCCAGGGTGGTTTCAATACTCAACTCTTTTGAAGGCATGGAACACCATTGACAGGGCACCAACCCATACATAGAACTAAAATTAAAAAAACATTAGAATTAATAATGAATCACCCAGTCAACACATCCATAAGCAAAAGTCAAAACACGCCCTGATGTGAATACAGCACAAAATGCAGTATGTATACAGCACAATATAGTACATGTACTATATACAGCCAGTGTTAAACATTTATAATGTGTATAGTTACTGTAATGAGCATACCTGGTGCCAAGGCATCACAGACATAGACAAACAGAGCAGCAAGGCACAGTGGTAAAAGGGCGTGGCTGACGCTCACGCCAGCAAGATCATCACAGTAGATCAGGGCTCAAACAAACTGTTAAAAGTTCACAGACTTAACACAAGAACAGGCCCCATCATCAGTTAAAAGGCACTTTTCCTTGCTGCCGCCAAAAAGGCTTTGACAAATTCAAGAATCAAAAGTGAGCGACGACAACTTCTAATTCCTGTCAGAAGTGAAAATCCAATTTCAAAGAATTAGTGGCGTTCAGTTTCCTCATCACACAGCTGAGCACATTTAACACACTGAACACATTCTTCACATGAGTATTATGAGCAATAAAGTGTTTTTTTTAATTTATCAAATAAAACATTAAAAGTACGTTAACTAAAAAGGCTTTCAAAAGCCTGTTGCCAGCAGTCAGCAGCTGTTAGACTAAATACCTATGCAAGATATAAAACTGTCCCGTGTGAATGTTCTCAAAGAAGCCACTTAATTATGTCTTTAGCAAGATATGGTGTAGGTGAGATCTGAAGTACTGATCATTGGATATTTGCCACAGATACCAGACAGACAGACAGGGGGAGTTCTATCAAAAGAAGAGCAGTATCGCTCAGAATAAAGGAGGCCTTCACTTGCCCGTTATCCCTCACCCCTTCCTGAACCTATAAGACAGCCAGGCTAACTCTTATATTTAAAATTTCTCCAAGCTTCTCTTACTTGTACCACGTTTGCATGTAAAACTCAGGGCCAGGTCGGGGCTGAAAAATGAAGATGTGAACGTGCCACTACTACTACATATGCACACCCCCCCCCACCACCACCACCACCAAAACATCACTGCAGATGCAAAAGAGTCTGCTTGACCACTTCACACCCAGTGTCCTCACCTGTAGCTGTCTGCCCCATGAAGCGAAACACAGGCCAGTTCATCTCCCAGACACAGGAAAACAGGCCAGATTCAACTGCCTGTTCTTTTTCTACTAACTCCTATAACACGCAATACAAACCTACATCCTCACTGCCTACACATCAGGCAAATGTTTGGCCCCATTAAGAGAAATCCAAAGAAAAGTTTACAACCTGTATTAAAACCCCAGTGAACCCTGCCTGAGTGTTTCAATTCACAGCCCCCCATTACAATTATTTAAATTATTACTATTGCTTTATTTTGCGTATAGGCCTCCATGCATGCAGGGTCTCTGTAATGTGCTCCCAACTTGCCCTGGCAACAGATCCAGCGTGGCCTAAACAGAACAAGTAGGCTACCCAGAAACCCTTTGCCGTGACATTCCCCTGTATATTTATTACTTTTTTTAACAAGCAATCTAAACTCACTGACATATTTCACAGTGTTTGACACCAGCCCTCCCACGTTGTCTCTTATATGACAGGGAAGTAGAGTATACAGCGCCAGGCCATTCTGCAGCATTACGTATATGAGAAATATGGCACCTGTGAGCTGCCTTCAGCCCTTATACTCTCAGCCAGGTCACAAGTACACATAATGTGGAAGGTACCGTATACTGTAAACTGGCTACTTTAACTGACATACAGCTGCAAAATCGGAAAACATTGACATTTCGGTTTAATTGAATACATTTAATTTCAAACCATTACTTAAATTTTCTTAATTAAATTTTAACTGAGTTAAATCCATGAGTTCATGAAATGCATTGGGTTCAGAATTATCAGAGAATTGAAACTGTAAACCCACATAGTGGGCAGGGTTACAGAATGCTGCCAATCACTTTCCATTGGGCCCACTGGGTGAATCTGGCTGTGATTGACAGTGCTCCACTCCATTGTGGGTTTCAAAGCCCTGCTTATGCCATCACAAGGGAAAAAGCAAGCAGATGCACAAAATCATGAGCTAATTACACGCTAAAGCAAAGTCTTGCAGACTTGTGTCTGATATGTTCATTTACACTTGTAATTAGAATGCTTTTCAATAACAACAGACACCAGTCACCTGCTATTTCACCTCTGCTCCCCGAGAACAGTGTTGTGTCCTCATACTGACGTGCCTGCACCCCCACCTTCAGTTTATGTTCATCCTTAACCAGACATTCTTTTCGAACCTGAACCTAGCTGTTTATGTACCTCTGTACCAGTCCAGGCAGTTATCTCGCACGCACGCACGCACACACACACACACACGCACGCACGCACACCCAACTCACTTTGTGGGGGAGGAACAGTGCGTTGACACAGCCAAGGAGCAAAGTGGTGTCCTCAGCTTGAGGCCGGCCACAGATAACGACCTGCAGAGGGAGAGAGATGGCAAGAGCTGGGTCAGCTCTGCTGCCAAGCACTGGTAATGAGGTGAGCAGGTGTCGCCTCCATCCACCTGCCCCTGCCTAAACCACGCACTCTTTACTGCCTTCCTCACAGCCCATTCTGTTTGTCTTAAAACTTCTCTGTGAACTTGGGCAACAATGGACTCAGTTTTCTACACTTCCACCAGGGTTATTATCGTATACAAAATAACATTGTATCACAAAAACAAAAAAGTATACATTAAAAAATAAACTTGACTGAAATAAAAATAAAAACAACTTGCAAAAATACTAACATCAAACTAAAAGTATAACTTATGACACACAATTGTATTAACAAATACAACATCATTGCATAGAGAAGAAAACCTTAGTTTTTATTTTTCTGTCTTCGCTCATGAAAGCCAGTCTTTTGGTAGCACTCTGATTAATAACTCTAACTATTGTAGTTTTCCACTCTTCAATCCTCACACTGGGATTTCAAAAAGGCGAAGCTACTTGGTAGAAAACACCATTAAAAATATATATTCCAGTGATTCACTCACTCCCATATTTTTCAACAGGAAAGTACAATGAGCTACCGCAGTATGTGTCCTTGTTGTTGACCAATGTTAATTAAAACAGTGCTTACTTACATTACAGTTCAGAAAAACTGTATTTTTTAAATGTGAGATGGAACGGTAACAAAAAAAAAAAAAACTAGAACTAAAACTAAAAAACAGACACAAACTAAAACTAATAATTTCAGTTAAAACTGTTCTAAATGTATTAAAGCTGAAATCTGACATGCTAACTAAAAATAAAAACTAATGAAAACATCAAAAATATAATAATAATAATAATAATGGCTCACACAAAAGCAAACAAAAAGCCGTGTTTTTAGCCAAAAAGACATTCTTTTAAAAGCCTTTCTTGGGACAAAAACAAATAAAGTATGATTTTTGCAGGTCTGGTGCCAGCGTCAGCACACCTTTGGCTCATACCTGAATGTTTCTCAAAAGCTTTAAGTGGTCTCTGATAACAAAGCACTATGCAGAAACCATCTCAGTAAGTAAAAAGAGCCTTGGGCGACTTTAGGGTAACAGGACGACCAAGAGCGACGGTTGCCGGTTTCCTCCCAGTGTCCTCTTACCTGTTTGAGTGTGTAGTGATGAGCCATGAGGCTGCGGACCATCTCTGGCAGGGCGATGGGCACCTTTACCAGCGGGTCTGAGAAAGCAGCCAGCAGGCGCTCAGACTGCTGCGCCCACTCCGGCCTGCCCGCGTAATGCGACAGACGCAGGAGGTTCATTGCTGACACAGAGTTGGCACTCGGCTCAGCCCCATCCTGGTCTAAAGATCAACAGTACAGTGATTAAAAAAAAAAAAAAAAAAAACTTACTCACTGTGCAAAAAAGTTTTGTGACAGGGTATATGACATGAGTCTAAACATACCATAAAGCTCTGGAGCCTAATCTGAAAAAACAAGTTCCTTTATATCTTATTTTGAAATTATAATCACGCTGTCCAATTAAAATTTTCCTAGAACAATGATGTAAATGTATATTTAACCTTTAAATGTCAGATTTAACTTCTGGATTAAAAGATGCCCACAAGTTGAGCAAGTCAGTATGATGTGAACTGGCACAGGAAGTCGCATTCCTCCGGCGCCGTCTACCTTTGAGGACCTCTGACGTCTCATTATGCTCAAACATTTCAGGACCTGGAACTGTGGAATACCACAGCAGAGTCTCTGTAAGAACAGACACTGGAGAATAACTTATTTTACTTCACTGTCCTCATACATAATCTATATAATTAATTCTCACAAACGTATGCAAAATCCATACATAAATTAGCATGAGCAGATGGCGGTACAATGGTTAAAGAATTAAGCTATATGCATGGCCAAATTGTTTCTGAAATTGCTAAGAGTAGTCCTGCTGTTACTGTCTTAAACAAGGAACCTAATTTGCTTTAATAAACCAACTGTGTAAAAGTGATAGTGGGTAAATGACTCAGCATTCAGCAAGAATTCTCAAGAAGTGAAGCCATGTAAAAATAACAACAATACAGCATTACACAAGTATGTCTGTACTTTTAAAGGTGAATGCATACAATTTTGACTTGCTGATTTCAAATGTATAGGAGGAATTTGGTCATCACGTCAAAATTTTTCACAAATCAAATCACAAGTTTAACTGGTTTTACAACAGAAAATACACTATCTGTTTGGGTACACTGCATAGAAAAGTTTCTCAAAGTTCCAGATATAAAAATTTTAGAAGCAGATCATGATGTTCA
>JABJVR010048252.1:0-25000 GCA_025773905.1 Chitala chitala
TCGCTGCTTTTTTTTTGAAGGCGACAGCCCCCCCCCCCTCAATTTACGCACGTATGGCGTGCCTGCGAGCATAAGCAAGCTCCTTTTTAAAAAAAAAAAAAAAAAAAAAAAAGAAAGGTTAATGCAGAATGTAGAGTTTTTAACAAGACGTGGGCTTTGAATTACTTATTTATTGAAGTCAAAGGTAAAGCCGTGTGCTTACTGTGTGGAGATCAGGTTGCTGTATTTAAGGATTACAGTTTGAATTGCGATTACAATGCGGTGATTAGACTAAAAACAGAATAGTAGCAGTACTTTGTATAAAGTTAATGTAATGCTGGTCTTTGAAATACATATTTTGTTCAAAATTGTTCTTGTCACTGTTAATTAAATGATTTGATGTTGGCTTTTATAGAATGCAGGTTTCATATTTTCATTGCCTAATCGTAATATCTACTCTTACCTGTAGAAGTTTATCCAAACTATACAATTCAAAGCTTTTTTATAGCGTGATTAAATTTAAATTTAGTCTTTTATGTGGCCCTGTACAACAGTCCCAGTCTCTTATGTGGCCCCTTGGCAAAATTAATTGCCCAGCCCTGCCTGATGTATAAGGTATTGTACACTATTCCCTACCTTGGGGTAAAAACCCACGTGAGGCTGTCTGATATGCAAATGAGTTTTGAAAATTGTTAGAAAATTGTTCAAAATAAACGTAACATTTTTTGTTAACATAAAATTTAAATAATGCTAATATTAATAAAGTCAATGACAAGAGACTACGATATTCTGCCAAACATAAATCATCAAACATATATTTAAAATAGGAACGAATATCAATGTTTTTAAAGAGCTCGTGTCCGCTGTCCTTTTCTTCCTTCAGCTTTGCGTGTGCGAGGTCAGTCACGTTACGCTACAGGTTTGAGTCATGAAATGTCTGCTTCTAACAAAATGAAAGTACATCACATTTTCTTATATATTATTTTTAAAACAAACACACCAAGTCTGTTTAATTTTAATGTACAAATGAACGTCTTTGCAATCGTCACCAAACAGGATCCGTCGGCTTCTATTTGTCTAAGTCAGGTAGTAAACTCATTAATCAAACTAAACTGTACTTTTCTTTCCCCCACACTTCATGCCAAATGCTTGAGAGCGCTTGAGAGTTGAGCGGAAAAAAACGACAGATCCCTGAACGTGTTGCGTATAACTTGTAACTCGACAAGCAGTCGGGTCGCGGGTTCGAGGGTAAGTGTCAATCAGCGGCGAAGGCGGGGCTGTGAATCAGGGAGGAGTGACTTCTCATAATGAGGCGGTCAGGCTTGGAAGGGAACTGGTAACTTTTATTAGTGGAGGAAAGGAGATGGTGAACGAGTTATAACCATAAGTAGATAACTAATCGCCGAACTATCGACGTATAAGTTTCTTTCCCGGCAGGTGAGTATCCGACAATAAACTAGTTAATGTCCTGTATGTAGATCGAAACCATGCATGTGGGAGAGCGACGCTGCGTGTTGTTGGAGTTGCCAGTGTTAGGCTTGTACAGTATCTCGTTGATTAGTGTTTTACTGCAGTATACATACAAACCCAGTCTGTCAACTAATGATATCATTTTGATTACCTTCGCCGTGCTTTGTGATTTCAAAATAAGTTTTTTGGTTTTTTACATCGGGAACTTATCCTGAAATAGTCGTTCTAAAATTCTTACCAGCTTGGTTCGATAAGTATTATACCCACTCTGGGTTATCTAATATCTTACAACTGCTTGTCGACTAGATGGAATGGAAACGCGAATATTAAGTATTCCGCACAGCCGTACATCGGCTCATCTGTTACATTTCAGCTGATGTGAACACTTACTCGTATATGCTCTGATGATCAACAATGTTTCGTGGGCACCGTGGTGCGCGCATGTCGTACGGCTGCTTCCTTCTTTTATTATGGTTGATCGCTGCAGCTCCCGGTACATCAAGTGAGATAGAGGTCTGCGCGATTCTTAAAAACATGCCTCCATGGTTGCCTGCTCTTGCGACTAAGGACGCCGTCAGACAAAGGCCCGGTACTTAAACAAATTGCCTGCTCGTTTGTTATGTATATTGCTTCACGTCGCCGGCGAGTCAGCCTTAGATAAGGCTTGTGAACTAAGGGGGATGTGTTTGAACGGGTAGTTGCATGCAAGACATCACAGTCTGTTTAAAATGTTTTTTTCAGCACAGTTGGTCGGCTATGCGTATACGATACAGCTCCTTTGAACTGAACTGAATAATTGTGTGTGTGTGTGTGTGTGTGTGTGTACGTACGTACGTACGTACACGCCACTGTTATCTACCAAGGCAGGTATATTACATTACGGATAACGGAGACTGAATGGTTTGCGAAATGTCATAAATGTCTTCAAATCTACAAAGAAACCGATTAACTAGAGAAAAATCACGTTTGCTTTATCTAACAATCATTTAATGAAAAGATAGTGTTGTAAACACGGACAAACGACATGCGTGGAGTTAATGATCAAACTGCATTCACCAATAACTGGATATTATGGGTTCATTTTATTAAGAAATGAGACTAATGGTTTATTCTGAATAGAGAGGCATCCAGTTATTGTGGTCTTACGTAATTACGTTTAGCGTTTTACAATTTTAACATAGTTCAGAAGTAATCAACTAAAAATTTGTAGTTTAAAAATGTACATCCAAGCTCCACTGTGCACTTTAGGTGGTGATCTTGGTTTAGGTTAGGTACTGCTGGATCGATTCCCCTGTTGTACATACAACTGGAGAATAAAACATGTAGTCTGCAAATGTGTTCATCTGTCCTTCCATTACCCAGTTTCTTATCTCCTGGGTCACGGGCAGTAAATCTATTAATTGAATTCTTTTGAGTCAGCCTTGGCAGAAATGTTTTGTCAAACTTTTGAGGTCTTTAAAACGGACCCCCCTTTTTTTTCTTTTGTTGTACACTGCTGATACGTAAACCTCAAAATGGTGTCTATACATATCTGGATCTAAATGGTTTTTTTCAAATGACCAAACTTGTTTGGTTATGACTCTTTGTCATAGTGTGACTAATATTACCTTTCTTTAAAATTCAATAAGAATGGAAAAATGTCATTCTTAAGTGTTACTTGTATAACTGTCAGTGTAGTGCTCAGCCAGACTGCTGCTGTTGTAGGCTGAGGAAGTTAAGCAGATCAGCAGGGAAACTCTATATTTGTACTGTGTGCTTTCTGGCAGGATGGCCAATGAAGAGGGTGCTGCTCTAGCCAATCGCAGGGCTGCTCCCAGCGTGCTGGGTAACCTCGGAAAGGATTGCAGGGGAACAGAAGGCAGCGAGGACCACTGCTTAACTAGTAATGGTGAGTCTGCGGCAACCCCAATGCCCCCAAGTTATCTTCTGTAAAACTACCTTTTCTAAACTAAAACATGTTGACCTATATGATGCTTGCATAACACACCAGTTGGACAATAGGGGTCAAGGCAGGCAATTGTACGCCAATACGTGTCTGAAGAAATTGGTTTGCATGGTGGATTGCATGAAAATGGCTTTGTAGCACAAAATGTGGGACAGCAGTGATGTCTCCAGCTGTCTTCGTTTTTGAGAACAGAACTGCTTTCCCAGGGAAGTGTATGGTCATAAGAAACGAGTCACTGTTCAGTTAATTTCTCAACTTTCTCTATCACATGACATCTTGCTCATGCCTCACAGAGCCTTTTTAAGAATAAAGCTGATTAAGAGCATGGGTCTTGTCATACTTCTCCAAAGAGGAAGCAGGTTTTGACGCACATATTTGCATGGGAAAAAGTAACCACCCATTGACACTGTACATAGTTATCTTTATGGGTGTGTTACTGTTTGTAATTGAGCACTGTTCTGTGTTGAAATGGATAGTGATCTTGTTTTATTGTACTGTAGATGCAGTGCAGCCTAAACGTTAGTGAGGTTATGTATCTTTGACAAATTTAGCAGTGTATATCTGTAAAGTGTATATTAAAAAATTTATTATTTGTCCCACATTAGTCCTACAATAAGGAAATTTGTTCTCTGCCTTTAACCCATCCACCTGGGGTAGCAGTGGGCAGCCATTATTTGGTGCTAGCGCGGATTGTCTTGCTCAGCAGAGATTCGAGCCCAGAGACTTGCGTGTCCCAGTCTCGTGTTCTGTCCGATGAGCCACCAGGCCATCGTATGGAACCTGTAAAGCACCTTGGGGTAACACTGTTGTGAAAGGCATTATGTAAAAATGTATTAAAAATCTAGACAGTTTCTCAGTCTGACAGTCACATTAAACAGGCCCTGAAGCCACAATTATGTGCACATTTTCCATCCAATTTGTCCTTAATCCGGTTTGGCAGTTGTTACAAAATCTTTTTATGTCACAATTATCAGCATGTACTGTTCACAGTTTTATTAGACATGGGTGCGTTACAAGGTGCTTTGTTCATCACCACTACTTGTGAATTATTTTTTATTGATTACTGGGAGGGGGGGGGAAAAAAAACAAATTAGTTGAATTTTCCTGTTTTTAATGAATTCTGACCTAATACAAACATGTGCTCAAAGTGGTGCTGATGGTTGTTGGTAGCAGACCTGTAGACTAAGGAAGAATGCAGTGTGAACAGCGTAACGCTACGCTACGCTACGTTACGCTACGTTACGCCATGCCTGCTGAGCCCAAGCTGACAGGTCACCACTTGACAAGCACATGACCAGTTCCAGAGTTGAGTGAAGTTTTCCTGCGTAGAGATCTGCTTGGTCATTGATTGATCTGATATTTAGTGGCCCAATTTCAGCATGTTGAATGTATTGTATTGTATTCCTTGGCTCATTCTGCTATATCGTATGTACAGTGCACAGAAACTGCATTGGTGACTGGGTTTTATTTTGCCTTGCAGTATGTGGCAAAAACTTGAGAACACCTGCTTGAATTTTTAGAATTTTGTCCAAATTAAATCATTATGAGATGTATACATGCATAGTATGTACTCATTTCATAATTTTTGGATTGGATGCAGCTGAACTCCAAAAAGCATGCTCAAACCTTTTACCGTACTGTATACCAGGGGTAATGTTTTTTGAGGTAGGGGGGACTAATTTTCAGAGTTAAGATAATATGTATGATGGTTATTAGGAGAGTAATATTGTGTTGTCCCATATGTCTTAGAATATTATTGCATTCTCAGTGAAATCTGCTCTAGAGACTTCTGTATATTTACTGTCAGTTTTGAATAGAGGAGGCTTGGTTGTGTAATGACACACTTTTGGTACACTTTTCCAAAGTACTGTTCTTAAAGTAGCTAAGTCGTGTACCTCCTGGCTGATTCACTGTCAATGGACTTCCTGTTTCAATGTAATCTGCTTAAAATGTTCATTTTACTACATCCTTTAAGACTTTACTCTGCTGAGTCATCAGGGCCATATCACATGTCAGTCTGTCTATTCTTTACAGTTAACCTTTGTCTATCTGGCCTTTTGTTTGACTTCTTTGACGTAAATCCTTAGGATTACGTCACTTGAAGGCCTACAGATGACTCTTGTTCATGCATGTTAAACTCCCAAGGATGACCCTTAACTAATGGATGAGTCCCCAAGGGTATAAGGATGTTCTAATGATACCAGTGGCGCTGCTGTATGAAAACAACATCCCAGCTTTGTCCTCTCTGCCTTTCCATGACAGGTTTCTGTAGCCTGTAAATTTGGTGAGAGGCCTTTACAAAGACTTGGTGAAAATATCTACTTTTCTGGTGCTGACACATCAGTTGCACGTGTGCATGTTTATGCCATCCTCTGAATTTATCTGGATGTTGGTTTCTTCCCCCCACCTAGCTCTGACGGCCTCAAATTGAATTATTCATGTAGCCATAGAAGCCACCTGGTATATGCTGCCAGTTATTCTGCAGTGTAACATTGTGTTGTTGGTTTGTTCCTTGATCAAATATTATACTTTTACTGGTCACCCCTTTGTTTCAGTGTTGCCAAGTAACTGCAAATGTACTGTTTTATCTACAGGGTGTACACAATACAAGAAGCACTGGATAAGAAAGGAATTTAACTTTACAAATTTGAATGCAAATTTAAAGATTATCATATGTGGATGAATTGTCAGTATCTCTGCTTTAAGTGAAGTTGATTAGCACTTACAAGTGAGTATTCAAAGCAACATGAGGTAATTAAGAAAGGGAAATGTTTGATCAAACTGCAGTTACATTGGTGGAAAAAAATGGCTAAAAACATGAAAAATTGCAGCAAATGCTGTAACAGAGCAAAACGAATTGAAGAAAGATATCTGACAGCTCCTTTACCTCTCACATTCAAACTACCTCTGAGGAAAAAAAATTGACAACTTCTTCTTTTTTTTTTTTTTTTTTTTAAACATCCTGCGTGCAACTTGACCCCTTTAAGACAGAACAGTATAGTGTGTGCGTACATAAACACATGTAAGGGTTCTACATGTATATGATATGAGTTGCAGTTATTTCCGTCTGTGCCGTAACTCTCCACATACAGTATGTTCAGAGTGTCTGGTGCTGCTGTCTGTTGAGCGCAGCTTCACGTGGTAAGCACATGAACTGTAGGGCAAACTCCACAAACGCTATTGATTTATTTGCCCTATTGCATACAGAGATCTATTACTCCTCTGAGCATTAATGTAAAACAAAAATGTGATCTCAACTGTGTAAACCTTATTTGTTATTAATATTTTGATGCTTGAAATCAGTATGAACTGAATAATTAATGTTAAATAAAATGGAACAGCTCCAAGCATTAATTGAATAAACCAGTGAGGTACTTTAAGTTCTACAGCTTTTTGTACGTCTTGGTCAGGGAATTCCAACGTTGTTGGATCTGAATGTGTAATGTTTAAAGGTACACAGTAACTTTTTTTTTTTTTTATTATTTTTTTTAATTTTTTTTTATGGCCCTTTGAACTTAAACCTTTTTTTCTTTACATGTTAAAATTAATTTTAGCTCTGACAATGCCCTTGATACAAGGAATATCAGTTTGTAAGTGCTAAAAAAGACTTTTTAGATTTGTTTGTAAACCATACACTGGTCCACTTGTAAGTACTGTGGAATAGCAGTACTACTGTAGTGTAGCAGTAGGTACACATATTGAAAGGCACCATAAGGAGGGTGTACTGGTCCATGGTGTCCGACTAATTCTAGTGGGCCATCTGGGCCAAAAATGCTAGGGCCATATTTTTTTTGTCCCAGTCCAGCCCTGGTATGAGGTGCACCCTTGGGATAAGCCCATTGCCATCACGATATTCCAGAATTCCTGGACAATGCCTGCATGTGGCCAAGTGATTTTGGGAAAATCTCTTGTACTGAAGTGCCTTTGCCTGCCTAGTCAATAGATATTTACATTGTAGGACCTTTGCAGGATTTTTTGGAATCCACATCCTTGAAAAATGTTTTTCCATGTTTGAAGAGTGGTGCAATATCCCAGTACAGTTTAATTGTGGTTAATTGTTTTTTCTTTCAGGCAAAATGGAAGTGGATCATGTTATCAACAGGAAGCTGCAACTGAAGATGAAGGCAGAGGTAAAGATCTGAGCTCTGCAACATTGTGGAAAAGACGATAACCATGATATGTTGCAAGATCTCGCAATTATAAATAGTTTTTTTTTTTTTTTTTGTAAACAAAACCAAAACCTTTCTATATGGTAAAACAAATAATTATTTTTAATTGCATACCTGTGGCCAGAGGGCTAATTTTACAGGAAGCTTGTGGCATATTTGAGGCTGACAGAGGTCACAGGCCAAAAACTGCTTCCTTTCACGAAAGTGTGAGGCAAAGCAAAAGGTGTCATGTAGCAAAGTGTGGGAAGCTAAGTGAGATGCTGATCTGAAGTGCTGTCTTCAGTCACGTATGAAAGCCACATGAGTGTACTGCTCTGACGTGCTACTTTCATAATGTGTAGGATTACTGCTTGCAAATCTCTACAATGTACAGACGTGACTATTTCTGCGTGTCAGAACAATAAGTTCCCTATATCTTGGTGATGAGGAAGTACTGTAATGTGTTTTTTTGAGGGAGCAAGACAGTAAAATATTTAATCCGCTGCAATCTGAGGGTTTCCAGGAGAAAAGAGATGTTCAGACTCTGAGAATGCATTTCTATTTGGCTATAGTCATCATTAATGCGCTCTTTTGATAAAATCCTGTTTTTAAAAAAAATTATCCCACACACACGCGCACAATCTATGTATAAAATGTGTGTGTGTCAAACATGCACATCTGCCACAGGAAATGCTGATTTAGTTTCTTTTTTAATAGTAATGTATCTGTATGGTCTGTCTTTTTGTCTGTAACTGTGGCAGCGCCTGAAGTCGGACCTTATGAAGCAGTTCGACTCGCAGGTGGGCGACCTTGTGGACTGTCTGATCGAGGAGACGGCCATTCTGGAGCCCTCTGTGTTGCACTCTGCACCGATGTCTGACAAGGAGAAGAACAAGCTGAGGTCCTTGTGCACTTGTTACCTTGGTGTTTCTCGCACTGGGTGTCGTTCCTCTGTTTGCCTGTCTACCTGTCCCCATTGTCTCACTTCCCCTGATGTTTAGTCCTGCCAGTGTGCTGCTCCACTCCATGCTGTCCCGTTGCCCTGTCATGCACATGCTGTGGTTCGCTTGTGGTCAAAGTTTGGTGACCTTTACCTCAACGTTCTCACATTCTGAAAGCACACACTTTTGCATCTGTCGTGATTTACTTTTACTTGTATCCACAGGCATTTGAGATCCTCTCAAGATCGAGGAAAGCTCTTTGTTAGTCGGCGATCTTTATTGGAGTAAGTTCTAAATGCTTTTTATTTTAATTGCAGTTAGTTTTTGGCAGTTCTGATGTTGCTACCAGTTTAAGTGTATAAAACAGAAACAATCTGACTGTCAGCAGTGTGTGTGGAGATGGCATGTTTTTCACATGCTTGCATGGATTTTTTTTTTCTGCATGTTTTAATTGTTCTTACAAAATTCTCATACAATCCCAAAAGTAATATTTTTTCATACATTAGAAGTGTGTTGTGAAATGTGCAGTTCAGATTAAGGCGATCATACTGCAGTAAGTAACGTATCATTTATCACAACAAAACAAATGAGAAATGCTATATGTAAAGTTCGTTTCCTATGTTTTTATGGCTTCATCCTTTTTTATCAGGAAATTAACAATCAAATATACACATTTTTAACTGGGGTTTAAGAAATGCATATGAAAACTAACCTTTACAAATTAAACTATTAAAACCATTTTTTGTGATTGCTTGGCATATATGCTGTACTGTGAGGGGTATTTAAATTAAATTTTTTTTTTTTTTTATATAGACTTAGTCAATTTCTTACCAAACTTTCAGATGCATAAAAATACTACTGCAGATCTGAGTGATTTATCACCACTTATAAATCACTCATGCTAAAAGGCTAAAACAACACTGTATGGTGTTGGCACATGAAAATCAACTTTGAAATCAAGTCTTCAATTTTAACTGGGATTTTTTACTACTTTGCTGTAACCCTCACCTGTGTAGTACCCTCCTATCTAGGATAAGCAGTTGAATGTCATCTGTTACATGTGAATATGTCATCTGATACAGCATGTGCACATATATGCAGCACTGCACCTATTTTGGGACATTGGTGTCCAAAAATACAATGCAAAGTACTACTTTTTTCACTTATTTTTGAAATGGAGGTGTGATGGTACAGTTTTGGTATCCTCGAACGTAAAATAATTTTCTTGTTGGGTGACACTTGTGCGTAATTAGCTTTTTAGCTGCACTGGATCAATGTCAGGAGAAAAATTTGGACATGGTATATGATTTGAACAGCAACACAATTTGTTTTACTTTACCAGTTTGTTAAAGGTGGTAGAAAGTTTCTTGCCAATTAAAATGCAAGGCACATTTTAAGGCAGCTGTTTTTGACATTGGTTTCAGTTTGGTGCAAATGTGCAATACATGTCACTCATTCTATGGCTGAATAGTGTGGAAATTAAAGGGAACGCCATGTTTTTAAAATGGTAACCGATAACAGGAGGGGTGTTTTCATGGCATGTCCTTGTAATGCTGTGAGGCTGGTCTCTTATCTTGAGTTGTAGTACAAACGGTCCGGAATTTTGGAATTAGAATTTTTTAGTATGAACTAAGAGCAGCTTTAAAAGCAGCTATATGTGCCACTTTTTTCCCCAAAATATAAGTACTTGTGGACAGAGGCATTGTTTGGGAGGGCTGTAGTGGTTGCAGGTGGTTTTCAGCCAATTCATTCAATTTAATTTAGATGATCAAATTCAGTATCAGTTACATTGTTGTGTCTTTCTTTCTTCCTGATATGTAAATTCTTTGTTGTCTTAATATATTTTGAAAATTTGTTTCAAAGAAGTTAAAGCACAAGAGTCTCGCTTTTAAGATCTGTAACAAAAAAATAAAATTGCACAATGCAATTCTTGAAAATGTGTGGATAATTCAGCATGGTATTTAATTCAAACCTGGTATCGTTAATTGTATTAAAACTGTAATAATTTACAGCAGAAACAAGTGCAAATGACAAAGGGGGAGGGGCACAAGTCTAAATGAGCAGTGACTTAAATTTTTATTAACAAGAAATTGATTGAAATGTACCATAACTCTGAAAAAGAAGCAAAGTCAGTTAATCTTTATCATGCTTTTAATTTTCTTATTAAAATGAACAAAGCTTGTTGAGAATTTCTGCACTGAAACAGTAATTATACAAAAAGTCAGGGGGCTTTGGCTGAGAATTTAAAATGTGCTGCACCAAAGTACTAAATAATAGAAGGAGGAACTCCAAGTTAACGCTATATTGTAAAAACAGTAGAAATGTTTCAATGTACAGAATATTTATAGCAATTCTAAATCATGGAAGCTTTCATTTTCTGAGCTTAAAGTTGCACATGGAAGATATCTAGGCTCCTTTGAGACTTCATTTACCTCCGCTTCAGTGTGGTCATGCCACTGTAGCGCAAATTGTTGGTTTCTTTCCCATCTCTTTCAACAGCGAGCTGTTTGAGGTCGACCACATCCGCACGATCTACCACATGTTCATTGCTCTGCTCATCCTCTTCATTCTCAGCACCCTGGTGGTGGATTTCATTGATGAGGGCAGGTGGGTTAGAAAGCTAAAGGATTTTTGCTGATTTCCTTTACAACAGACCCAGGCTTCTTCATGAGATTAGAGATCAGAGCACTGAAAACTGGTGAATGGTGAGACACATCCTTTATTTATGCTGAAAATGCATTTTGGCCACCAAGAAAACAATGCCCTGTATAATGTTTTATAACCCCCACCGATAGACCCTTAATCCCTTACAGTGAAATCATGATAAATTGTGACTGTAGCTGCCTCATGTTCTGGTTTGATTACTTTCTTTGGTTCTCTGCTCCCTTCTCACCAGGCTAGTGCTGGACTTTGACTTGTTGGTGTATGCGTTTGGGCAGTTCCCTTTGGTCACGTGCATTTGGCTGTGCATGTTCCTGTCGGCACTGGTGGTGCCATACGGCCTTTTCCTCGCGTGGGCCAGGCGGTACCAGTCGTCCCACCACCACAGCCTGCACTCGCTGCTGGCGGGTTTGCTCTTCGTGTTGTACCAGGGGGTGGGCCTTGGCTTCCTGCCCACCTTCCTGGTGCTAAGGAACAGCTTGCCCCCTGCTTCCTGCTTCATCATCATCCTTGAGCAGGTACAGAGTTCAGGAGTGGAGTCTCCCATGTTGGGCCATAGGCTGTGTGTTACCTTAGTGATGGTGGTGACTGACTGGTTTGGTGACGTAATCCTCTGTGTGCCCCTCCCCCTTCCCTGCAGGTGCGTTTGATGATGAAAGTTCATTCCTTTGTCAGAGAGAATGTCCCAAGGGTCCTGGCTTCCACTAAAGGTGAGAATAGTAAAGTTCAAATCATTGCTTACTCTCCTCACAGTCAATCAATCCAGAGTAGGACTGGCAAATAAGTAGTTCTTATTTCTGATTTAATGTTTTGTATACAGCATGGTTTCATTGTGTGGGGGTTTTTTTTTTTTTCCCCCTTCCAGGTTCTGTTGTCACACCTCAAGTGACTCAGTATCTTTACTTCCTGTTTGCGCCAACCCTCATTTACAGAGATAATTATCCTAGGTAAGCAGGTCATATGATTCTCATGCCACTGGAACCTTTCTGACTAAAACACTGGGCATCTGATATTGACGCATGTACAGATTTATATATGCTGGTGATATGGTGAATACAGCTTGTCTTTCAAAATGAACCATTGTATACTACTTCACTCTGACATTAGCCCCACAGTAGTTGTAGGAGCCATTTCTTTCATGTTACAAAGTTAAAATATCAAAATTACATGTTCCATTATATTCCAACTGTAAAATTTGTCAGTCTTGTCACTTTACTATAGTTGTTTACATATGCTGCATATATTTATATATATATATAATTATTATTATTATTATTTTTTTTTTCTTCTACCTTTTTCTAGAAACCCATCTATCAGATGGGGCTATGTGGCAACTAAGTTCCTGCAGGTATAATTGAATTTCCTGTGTTGTTGTTCCAGCTTTTTCTAAGACGTGTGGCAAAGAGGCAATGTGTAACACAGTGGATGTGATTGTCTTTCAGGTGCTGGGGTGTCTGTTTTATGCCTACTACGTGTTTGTACGCCTCTGCATCCCACAGTTTCGCAGCATTAGTCTACAACTGTTTGACCTCCGGGTCATGGTGCTCTGCATCTTCAATTCAATTTTACCAGGTGTCCACTCCTACTTTTACATGTTTTTACAGCTTAATTAATGAGGATGCCAGAATTTCTTGATTTTATGAATGATAGCCTTTCATTATTAAAAGGACATTGTATCTATCTGATTTAGTTTTTTGGCCTTTGGTTAGAATGTGAATAATGAACCAACCTTCTTCTGCTGACACCTTTTTTTTTTTGGGCAGGAGTTTTGGTTCTCTTTTTGGCTTTCTTTGCCTTCCTGCATTGCTGGCTCAATGCCTTTGCAGAGATGCTTCGGTTTGCTGACAGGATGTTTTACAAAGTATGGAACACCGCCTTTCATTTCCTGTCTGACAGGATGCAAAAGTGCATTATAATAGGAGGCTGTGTATGTGACAGACAAAGCTGAGGTGGGAGTGATTTAATGTCTGCATTTTTTTTTTCTCTCTCAGGATTGGTGGAACTCAACATCATTTGCCAATTATTACCGGACTTGGAATGTTGTAGTTCATGACTGGCTGTATTATTATGTATACAGAGACTTCCTGTTGGTAAGACAATAGTGATTTATAATACATTTTTGTGTGGAGCACTCATGAATGAAAAAGACAGTACTGGGTTTAAATTTTTTTTTATTTTTTATTTAATCAAGTTTAAAATGTTAATGCAGCTGTGAAGGTTGTTGACACTTTAGGGTTTTACATTTCTGACCAACTAATGCAGAAGACAAGTTTATTTGCTTAACTGGATATTTCTGTTCTGTCTGTCAAGCTGCCTTAATTGCAGTAATAACCACACAGTTGATAAAAATGTGCAGTGAAATGAGTCGAACCATTGCAGTTGTTCTCTATGAACGAGTAACAAATATAGCATCTTTAAACTTACAGAAACTTTGCCTGTTGCAAAGTTTCTGTAAGTTTAAAGATGCTATATTTAAAATTTAAATAGAAATTTAAAGGTGACGCATGATGGCAATTCTGACCACAAGTTTCACAATTTTAATTTATTTATTAATTTTTTTTTGTAGAGCTATAGCTCAGGGTTTTTTTTTTTTTCCCCCCCTCGCCATTTTGCCAGTAGCAGATAGCATTGTAAAATCTGAGTGCGTTTCATGTGCTCCTTTTATTCCGTGCACTGCAAATCAGTGTGTCTTTATGGCAACGGGGTAGCACATGTGGCTGAGATGCAGGAGTCTCCCACTTTGACGCTCAGCTCTAGCTCCCCAGTTGCTGAATAATGGCTGCCCACTGCTCCCCCAGGGGATGGGTTAAAAGCAGAGAACCAGTTTCATCATAACATGTATGTGCAATTTGTAAGTCGCTTTGGACAAAGGCCTGCTAAGTGGGCAGATGTGCTGTGATGTCTTTTCCACAGGGAGAGAATAGGGTAAAAGTGAGGATTATTTAAAATTCTAATTTCACAGCACCGCGTGTTTTCCATTTCACTTTTGTTCAAAGTCCATCCTCCTCTTCTGACGCAGATGTCAGAGAAGCGTTTCCGGGCAGCCGCCATGCTGGTGGTGTTCACCGTGTCTGCGGTCGTACACGAGTACGTCCTCGCCATTTGCTTCGGTTTCTTCTACCCCGTCCTCTTCTGCCTCTTCATGTGCTTTGGCAGTAAGTCGGCACTTTCTCATCTTTCTGCAGTGATTCACGCCTACCAGAGCATCACGTTAGTGTAAAATATACATGATATGCTGTATATCGAACTTTGGCCAGTTGACTTGTTAGTTTTTCAATACATTGTGACGTGGTTGAGGTTCAATTAATGGCCTTCATGTACTATGTGACAAGAATATGTAATGTTTCATTTTAAATTACTTTATGTAGGTTTCCCCCCTACATAATCTTTAATACATTTCCATAGCTTGACTATCTAATCCTTTCTGACCATGTCCACCTTTAGTGGTGTTCAATTTCGTCCTTCACGATCGGAGGAAGGGTCCAGTCTGGAACGTGATCATGTGGACCGCGCTGTTCCTGGGACAGGGTGTCCTGCTCTGCCTCTATTCCCAAGAGTGGTACGCCCAGCGCTACTGTCCTTTGCATGAGGTAATTATACTTTTTTTTAAAATGTCCTCATGCAAAACATTTAGACTTCACAACCAAAGGACCTCTTGCTTTTCCTACAAAGGCTTTTATGTCACCATTCTAAACAGCTGATTTTTGTCCTGTCTAGTAGTTTATTATGTAGCTGCATTTATTGGTCCAGGTTGGAATGTGGTGGTTGCTCCTTGCATGCTTAGCTGGTCTAACTGCTGTGTCTGTTTTCAGCCTTCCTTTGTGGATTTGCTGAAGCCACGATCCTGGACCTGTTACCAGCGTGGGAGTCCCACCTTGGAAAGGGTCTGACTGAGAGATTTCCATCTCCCAGCATGGCTAATGTGAGAGGGAGGTAGCAAAATAACAGGGTTACCTTCTACAAGTTTTAGACTTTGCACTACAGAATCAGACTGGCTGCTGTCATTGTTTAAAGGGGAAAGAGCTTTATGTTTTGGTTCATGGCTGTAGATTGTGTGGGTTATCTTGCAATAGACAGTCACTTTGAAAGGCAACTGGTATTTTACTTTTTGTTTTTATCACCCTGTTCAAATAGAAAAGTTTCGTATAAAGCCATATGAACTGGGCTTTTTTTTTTTTTTTTAATTCAACATTACTGTCAATCTTCAGTATTTAACTTAAGCTAAATGGGTGAATGGTTGTGCATATACTGTTTAAATTTAGCTTATGAACATGGTTACTGCCTTTCATTATCACTGGAATTTACTTTGATTAGTAATGAGTTTTTGACTTGTTTTGTGAGCTGTAGGTGGGAAAAGTGCAGTGTGTCCACTGTGAGGTTAGATCTCAATGCTTCGAGTACTTTTACGTGAGCAGAGTTGCTCTGCATGTACATGTGACTCAGGTGTGCCAAATACCTGTACTTGTGTCACTGGGGCCTGTACTGTTCAAGACACTGTAAAATGGTTTCAATAGAATATAACCACCTTGACCTCATTTCCATGTGTAATGGTTGTTTTAAAATGAAGTATTTTTTCTATACTTGCCAGTTAAAGCAGCGAGGTGTATGTGTCTGCCAACTATATTAATCTTTTGTTTTAAAAACATCTAGGAAGTACTGTGGTCCATTCATAAATTGAGAAACATTGCAGGTTTCAGTGTTCTGAAACATAGAGGTTGGCATTGTGCAGAAAGCAATGCTGACGGAGCAGCTGATGACCCACTGGGTCAGCGTTACCGTAGGCCAATGGTCAGGCATACTGTTGGTCGAAGGACAATCTCCTGATACCTTACTGTCATCTTCATCTGTAACTAGTTGCTGTACATAAATTCCTTGGTTAATTGGAAAAGCAAGATACTCTTTCATAGTATTAAAAATGTGTAAATCAATTTGTATTTAAGATAGTATAACAAAATGAGGCTTAAATAGCGAGTGCTATTGCAGCTGGCTGCAGAAGTAAGATGAGAATTATCCTATGGTTGCTAAATCATTATTCAAATTAGGTTTGTGCCAAAGTGTATGTTGGCACATTTATATTGTCGGGTATATGTGATTAAATTCAGATCAGTCTCTTTTTTTTTTTTTTTTTTTTTTTTTTTTTTTTTTTTTTTACACAAATGCAATAAAGTCACATTGTTCTACCACTGTTTTCTTGGTCTACTCAAACATTGTTCATTTGCAAGATCAATTTTAAACAGTTTATACTCTTGGCTGTTGGTCTTGGAGCGTTTCCTCAGCAACCGTGTCAACTCAATTGTTAGGACTTACTCTAGCAAAGGATGGGCATGCTAGCCCCTTGATGTTTCTGGCAGTACTGCTTCGTATTTGGTGTTCTGTTTGTTTCATCAGAGCACAAATTTTGTGGAAAAAGTGGTAATTGACTTATCGGGAGTGGAGGGAATAAATAAATAGCAAGGGCAATTAAATGACTAGGACTTCCTGAAATTTTCTGTAGCTGTGGAAATTGAGGAATATGTCGAAATAAGGTTGTAATAAGACTGTAGAAACTTTCTTTTTTTTTTTTAAACAGATGTTTGTTGTAGTGAAAATTAAATTTACAGTAGGTTTATGTATCACTAACACTGGAAGTGTTCATGTTAGCTGGTGGTAACCCATTTGGCAGAAGTGTTAATATCTTTACCTTGTATTACTACTTTTTACAAGTGTTTTCCAGTTTGAAAAGATTGTAAAAGACATTTAGTTCTCATTACTGTTTGTTTTTTCCCATTACTTTTCTTTTGCTGTATTTAGTGGAATAGGGTGCATCCTGTGATGAGTCCATCTCTGTGATCCTGTTAGCACTCACCATGAACATGCTGGTAAAGTCTGCTGAGGTTCAGTGCAGAGGTCCCCTCATCAAGTCTGGGGTTCGACAACCACCCATTAGAGCCTTCATGGATGACCTCACAGTGACAACACCACACATCCTGGTGAACAGGTGGATCTTGAAGGGATTGGAAAAGTTGATCTCGTGGGCCAAAATAAGCTTCAAGCCAGCAAAGTCCAGATGCCTGGTGCCGAAGAGAGGAAAGGTCACCAACAAGTTTAGCTTCGTAATTGCCGATACTCGGATACCATCCATCACTGAGAAGCCAGTAAAGAGCCTGGGCAAGGTGTTCAACTGCAGTCTGAGAGACACAACGGCCATCCGTGAGACCAACCTGGAGCTGGAAAGCTGGCTAGCCGCAGTGGACAAGTCTGGTCTACCTGGCAAATTCAAAGCCTGGATTTACCAACATGGCATCCTCCCACAGATTCTCTGGCCTCTCTCACTCTATAAGGTCCCCATTTCCACAGTTGAGGATTTTGAGAGAAGACTCAGCAGGTTCCTCGGGAAATGGTTGGGCCTTCCACAAAGCTTAAGCAGCATCCAGTGATCCTAAAGTCTCGCAGACTGGGATTGAAGTGAGGACAGGGCAGCAGAAGCGGTGGATGTTGCAGAGTCACAACTTTGGCAGAAAGACACTGGTGGGAGTAGTGATGTGTGGAAGAGCCAACCTGGGCAGCAGCAAAACATCTCACTATGACAAAACACAGGGGAAGGAAAGGAGATTTCTGATCCAGGAGGAAGTGTGAGCATCGTTAGAGGAGAAGTGGGCCAGCAGGATTGTTGGGATGTGGCAGCAGGGAGCCTGGACAAAACAGGAAATAGCGTCAGAGTGTAGTCCCATGGGCTGAGCTCTACAAAGCTGAGCCCCACCGGATAAGATTCTTGGTCCAGGCTGTCTATGATGTTCTACCAAGCCCATCCAACTTATTCTGCTGGGGGAAGGTGGATTCACCAGCCTGTGCTCTGTCTAAAGAAAGGAAACCTAGAGCACATCCTCAGCTGTTGTTCAAAAGCCCTGAGTGAAGGATGTTACTGCTGTTGCCATGATCAAGTCCTGAAGGTCATAGCAAATGCCATCTGCTGTGAGATCAGCCACTTCAAGCGCCGACACCCACTGAAGAAAGCTATCACTTTCGTCAGGGCGGGGGAGAAGATACCAGCAGCTGCTAGGACCAGCCCTTCTGGCCTATTAGCAATGGCGCAAGACTGGGAGATGAGAGTTGGCTTGGTAAAGCAGCTCAAGTTTCCAGAGACTGTTGCCACAACAACAATGAGGCCAGATGTGGTGTTGATCTCAAAAGCCTCTAAGCAGGTCGTCCTCTTGGAACTTACCATCCCCTGGGAAGACCGCATGGAGGCCAATGAGAGAAAGAAGGCAAACTACAGCGAGCTGATGGAGCAATGCCGGGGCAGTGGGTGGAAAGCGAGGTGCGAGCCCATTGGGGTCGGATGCAGAGGACTCGCAGGTCAGTCCCTCTGCAGGGCCTACACCATGCTGGGTATCATGGGGTGCAGAAAGCAAAGGGCCATTAAGGAGGTCACAGAGGCAGCAGAAGCTGCCTCAAGGTGGCTGTGGATCAGAAGAGGAGACCCATGGGGGGGGTAGCGCTACCTGGACACAAGCCGGGACCCAATCAATCCCGGCTGGGTCGCCTGGGTGAAAGTGTATGATGTTTGAAAGGCCCAAAACACTCGAGGACCCCAGGTAACATCACCGATGATGTGCCCATGTTGTATCCCAGGAGGATGTATGCTGAAAGTGATTTCAAGTGTTTTAAATTACACAAAACTGGGTGTGCATTTCATTTGAAAAACAATTGAAATCCATTTCAAAATGAATTCATGCTCTTACAGCAGAAAGTCAAAGGTACAATACTCTTAAGTACTAAACCAAATCTTCTACATGGAGGCCAAATGTGTTGGGTGTGCTGTAAGCCAGGAAAGATGTTGACTGCAGTACAATTCTATAGCAGATCGAGATAAGATTGTTCAGGCTCACGTCCTCACTATCCTGAGCGTTTGATTATGGTAGTGGCTGACGAAACGGCTTATAGATACCGGTAAGCGATACCTCATTCTATTACTGTTAACAATAGATGGCGCTATACACCAATGCCTCTTTTATGGGTCACGTCCTTGAGTCTGTTTCGTATTTTGAATATACTCATTGTCGACAATTAAGCCCTTATCAACATTTGCCAAAC
Source organism: Chitala chitala (assembly GCA_025773905.1). Lineage (NCBI taxonomy): Eukaryota > Metazoa > Chordata > Actinopteri > Osteoglossiformes > Notopteridae > Chitala > Chitala chitala. The sequence continues at coordinate 19,218 of JABJVR010048252.1, forward strand.
AGATAAAAATAAATCGTAAGGGGAGTATTATATCCATAACATAATTAAAAGTACGTGCTTGGTAGTATAATAATTTTCTCAATACTAATGTAACCTTGATTTCTGATTATCCAGTTGCACTGTTCATTTCTCTGAAACAGTGGTTACCATACCAACAGGAGGTCCAACACGTTAATGATTTTTAATGTTTTATTTATCAGGATCCTCATTAACTATTGCCTAAGTAGTAACTTCTCTTCCTGTTGTTTCCACCACTAAATATTACACCAAAAAAGCCCTTCAACAATTATATGCAAATAAAAGATTTAAATTCCATCAGCATGAAAGTTGCAAGCTGTACGGCACGATACTATTGGGACCTCTCACGCTGTAATTGTCTTATGTTTTGTTCCCAAAATGTTCAAGAGCTGAAAAAACATGGATTTTTATTTTTTCTTTTTCACTCACATATTAGATGTTAAAGCAGAATAGCGAAAACATGCAGGACTCCAGGTCCATGGCTGGACACCATTGAGATCACGATGAAAACGTTTCGAATGTAGACTCAATGATCTTATGAGATATAACAAATGAATCAGGTAAAATCAATTATGACCATATACAATGCACATCTTTATCTACAGGAGTTTACCATTTATTACACTTCCTCAAAATAATCCCAAAAATAAACAAACTTTTTGTTTAAAGTAATTTCATAACTTTAAAAAGCTAGTTTGTCTAAAATAAACGCCGAAATACTTAAACCCCACACACCAGAAAAAAATATTATTGTAATACAGAGCAGTAATATACTTCACTCAGATCAATTAAAATTACACATGTATCGAAGTGTTTTTTTAAAACAATTTCGACGTACAGATGGGCCCAATAAAGGCGTACTTGTTTTTTTATGAACTAAGGACACAGCGGGAGTCCCCCCCCACACACACACACACACACACACACACACACACAAAAAAGTATACAACACATACAATTTGTTCAAAATTGTGTCAACGAGACAAAATTATTCAGCAGTTAATTTGCATGTTAACAGTCACATTTGTTATAATTATTTTTTGTCACATTATTTTCTCCATCAGTACTTTTCCGTTTTATAAATGCCAGTAGTGGTACCCCCTGTTAAAACGCGTGACGGCTCCCTGGCCCTTGAAGGGGAGGTTCCCAGGATAAACATGGGACACAGATTGGTGAATGATCAGCGGACCTACTCCCCCCCCGCAAAATAAGCCGTACTCTGCAGTAAAGATGGCGGCTGCGGAGGGGGCTCGTAGCGGTACGACCCTTAAGAAATTGTATTTTCGGGGAGACTAAATGCAGACAGTGCCACCCCGGGGGTTATAGTAACCGATTCTGCACAGTTGGTGTTAATTTGAGGCTGTAGCCGCTTCGCTGTCAGGAAACGCGGCTGCAGCTCTTACCCACGAGTGTGTGAGAGGAGATTCGGGCCCCCTCCACTTCGGTGGGATGTGAGACTCGCGGAAGGTGGGTCGAGTCCCGAGGTGTTCCGTTTGGAGCTGGAGGAATGGGACAGCAGGTAGGCCGCGTCGGGGAGGGGGCTCCGGCGGGGCTGCAAGGGGGGCCGCCGCCGCCGCCGCAGGCGCAGCAGCAGCATCAGGGGAGGACGGTCCGAGGAAACGGCACCGGGAGGAGGTTAAGAGAAAGCGCGGCTGCGGGGACACCACCCGCCCGGTCCGCAGCTCCGGATCCAGGAGTCAACGTGTTCACCAAACACTCAGGTAAGATTAGTCACACCGAATCAGAAGTTCACAATAACGAGCACAAGAAGCCCCTAAGACAGGACAGCCGGGCTCGTTAGGCAGCTCGTAGGCTTATTAATATAAGAGCGTGGATTTCTTCAAGTTGGTCTGCAGTCCATAACAGCAATTAGACAGGCGGTTTCACAAATGGAGATGCAGTGTAAACGTAAATTAGGCTGTTTTACCTATTGATACTTAAATTTGGAATAGTCGGACAACGTGATCTTACTTATTAAGTGTATTAATTACAGTGCAGTAATTGCCGTTAGCTGGCATAAACAAAGGCGAGTTGACGCAGATGAGATGGACGGGAAAGTCACAGACATTAATGCACTGGCATTGTGTGCCTGTACTCGTCGTGTATTATTAAATCGTCCACTATCAAGCTAAACAACTAGACTCGACGTGCCTGATGTCCATTAAAAGGATGATCACTGCTGCTTTAGACAGCCGCGTCCCTGTCATTTCTGAGCGAATGTGAGTATATTTCAGACTGGGGAGGTAGAATGCCAGCATGAAACGGCAAATAAATAAGGACCTCATTGCAACAGAATAAGAGCGGCAAAAATAGCGTACTGCTTTTGGGTTAAATCCTTATAGCATCTGAATCATGTCAGAAACAGGGTGTTTCTGACCACGAAAGTTGCACGCTGCACGACGGCCCGTGTGGTCTCGGACGCTCACAAAAGGATTGCAGAAGCCCTCTTATTGTTTAAACTGGATTGAGAGTGCTGAAGGGTAAAAGAGCTCTTACTGACTCTTTTCAAAAAGTGCAGTCACGGATCATTTATATAACAAAATATTTGGTAAACAATGGACCACCGTGACAGCCTAGTTTTGCTGACATCGTTGTTCATTGCTGTGGTTGTTCCCAGTACTGCCTTTATTACAGCCATAACCCGATGGTAAAACCTATTGTACGCCCTACACTGCGAGTGTTCGCTTTCAGAGGTCTTATTTTACGGTTTGTTTGTGATCCTGAAATCAGTTAATTGTTTATCAAACACAAATGAATGTTGACCCAGTTATCGTTGTTTCGGTATGTACTGCGTGTGATTGTTGTGAACCGATGTGTCTTGGGCACAGGTCTACGTTGTGTCACTTCAGTCTGTAAGAGTTCGAGTTCAACATGCTGAAGGTTACACGTGTAACTAGTAACTAAAATTGACACTTGCCCTTTGTGTACAATGCTGCTATAACTGCTAGCCGTGTTAAGGTCGAGGCAGAGGTTCTTACGGTCTTTGAATCTTTTTTGTTGGTGTAATTACACCTGTCTTCTTTGTTTCTTTGTGAAATTCGTTAATATTCTTCTAATTAAAGATTTTCCCCTGTAAACAGTTAATTGAATTAAATTTTCAAATTTTATATAGTACCTTTTACAAATGGTGTTGCCCCAAGGCATGTGACAGGAAGGAGTTCAATACACAACTAAAGTTAAGGCAGACAACAAAGGAGAGGAACCAGAAATGTGACAATGTGACAGGGGGACCTGTGGGGGTTCATAGTCCAACCCCCATGCCTGGTATAAACCCCTATTCCATTATACATGTCAAGATATAAATGATGCTTCATAAACACTGGGGTGATTGTGCGTTTGCTGTGGCTGCTTCTGAATTATGGAATTCCTTGCCATTTGATATTTGCTCAATAACTGTGTTCTCTCTTTTCTGAGTCAAACTGAAGACTTCTTTATTCAGGCCTTTGGTACTTAGTAAATTGTTCATTGTATTTTTCTTACGTTGTGTAATCTTTTAGTTCTTTGTGTTATGTTAGATTGTGTGTGTGTGTGTGTGTGTGTGTTTATGCTTTGTGAAGCACCTGGGGCTGTATAAGTAAAGGTCGATTTAATTTGATTCTAAATGTTAATATGAGGTCTATCTATGCGCCAGGTGTAGGTTTAGATCTGTAACATCCCCCTTAGGTAGGAACCATGCTGGTGGATTTATGGGTGCAGGGAACAGGGTAGCAACCACACCCGTGGTTAGAAACGTTGGTAAATGGCCGTCTAGAGTGGTGAAAACACCACCATTGGCTGCCCTTCACATGGGACAGAAAATGACTGAGTGCTGTCTATGGTCTTCTATAACACAAGGCACTTATCGTCTATATTATGTCTGTGGGTACCCTGCCAATAAAAAGGGATGCCATTATAATGTGCACTCTGTGCCACCTTTACATGATTGTGTGTCCCAAAGGATGCCCTTTCCAACAGAAAAAGTAGGATGCAATGCTGTGATGAGTACTACATACTCCTACGCAGTCAGAAAACATTATGAAGTGCCCAAGTAGCTGTCCCTCCAGTGGATACAATGTGATGCAGTGCTGTATAGGGTGTGACAATTTGGGGAATTGTTCTATTGGTTGCCCCCCTAGGAGAGAAAATTGTATATAAGGTGCGCTTACAATTGGGTACACTTGAGGTGCCTTTGTGGTGGGGGGAAAAAAAAAAAACTCATGAAGTGTCCTCTCGGGGACCCTTCCAGGTGAGAAAACACAGAGATGTTCCCTTGTAATGAAATACTTTTAATCTGGGTGGGAGGGCATGTATGTCATGCATTTGGTGTTTTTTTTTTTTTTACTTATTTATTGGCCACCACTGGAACTGGACACTTGGGGAGAAGAAAGGTAAAAATTGATCAATGTTTTCTCTGTCTTGCATTGAAAGTCTGTACAAGGCCATGTACAGCACCACTAGAAGTGAAAATTGCAGTGGGCTGTAGTATATGGTGTAGATTAAACTTGGTTAAATTAGTTAGGATTTATAAATGCGCTGTTTCAGCATCCCATACATTCGCAGGCACAAAGTTTGATAGTCTAGTGGCACTGTAACTAAACATTTTAGTGCTAACACTTTTTTATATGTGGAATAACGTAGAAACTTGCATTCTGTGATGTTTTGAACTAAGTCAATGATTTGGAGTACATGCATTAATCAGCTCCATTAAATATATTGGTGCTTGATCATTAAGTGCATTATTCATGTAAAAGAATCTTGAAATTAGTCCTGTATTTAACAGGAAGCCAGTGAAGTGAGGAGAGTATACGATGTAATGTGGTCACTCTTTCATCTCCTAGTAGCAGTTTTTGCTGCCCGTGCTTTGAATACACTGTACAGTGTTTAATGTCTGGTGTGTATGACATTCCCAGAAAGTAGAGAACTGCAAAAATCTAGTGTCCACAATTTTCAGTTTAATGACAAAGTTGTCATTCGTCTTGTCTTCAGCTTCATTAAGACGTCATTTGGTGCTTTTAAAATTGTTTAACAGAAGAGTATAATTGAGTGTTCTTAGCATCATGATAGATATATGTACTATTACTTTAAAGCGGGATGTGAAAGGAAAACCATATATTGGACCAAGCACTAGTCCTTGTGGTACTTCATAACCAAAATGGCTTCAGTTAGATATTTGAACATAAATTTGTTAGATGTAAAGTAAACTTCTTAAGCACAATTCCACCAATGTCAAACTCTGCCAGGCAAACGAATTGGAATGACCGGCCATGTCAAAGGTGGCATTAATATCAAGAAGGAAAAATACAGCCATGCTTTCTGTGTCAGTTGTAACCATTATATCCATTTAAAGTCTAGTTAGCTTGTGCAATGATCTTGATGGAAGCCAGACTGAAACTTATCTAGTAAATTGCTTGTGTCTATATGGGATCGAGGTTGTATTGTGAAATTTTTATTCTTAGAAAGAAATGGGATGTTGTAAATGGGTTTCTTAAGTACCTGTGGATCTAAATTTTTTTTTTTTTTTTAATGCAGTGGCTTAACAACTGTTTCTTTACGTTGCTGGCTTCAGTCATTGTTCCTGACCAGCATTCATCATGCTAACTAAAGTTCCATAGGGACTATGAAGGAGACTTGTGCAATAGGTTTGCAATGGTATCTAGAGGACAGGTTGTTGATTCTTGTGTGTGTGGTGTGTTTTTTTTTTTTTTTTTTTTTTTTTTTTTTTAAACCACCCCTGGGGGATATTGTAATATTTTAATTTTAATATTTATTATTTTTTTTAATAAAAA
>JABJVR010048253.1:0-24999 GCA_025773905.1 Chitala chitala
GTGTGTGTGTGTTTGTGTGAGAGAGCGAGAGAGAGAGAGTGTACACGCATGCAAACACACACACACACACACACACACACACACACAGACTTATATATAGGGTGTTCAGAAATGATTAATTGGATTTCAAATGTCTGTATGTATGATATTCACAGAGACAGAATGATTACTAAAAACATTATTATTACTTGAAACAAAGACTCTTGCAGTTTGTTACTTGCCTGTAGGTGCTCTATGTGACATCATTTAGTGGCAAGAGCAACATCAAGGTGATAATCAAATTCCTGCCATGCTCACTCAAACATGTCCATTGTCACTGATTCAAGGGCAGCAACACTGTGGACTCTCAGTTGTACCAGCATCATTGGTAACGGTGGTACATAAACAGCATTCTTAATGTATCCCTAGAGGGAAAAAAAAAATTGCACGCTGTTCGATCAGGTGACCTAGGGGGCCACCTGTAGAGCACCAAGTCATGGGGTTAGCTTTGACCAATCCAATGGCAAGGGACAATTTTGTAGATTCTGTTCACATTTGTCCTGTGCTCCTGCCTTTGCACGGACATCCCGTTTCTCCGAACTGCCTGTGCCACCGATAGACACTCTGCTCACTCAGTGGATTCATGCCACAGCGTTGACAAAAGTGACGCTGCACCATCGCTACCGACACACACTTTGCAAACTGCAGCAACTAAAACGGCTTCTGCTGCTTAGTGCATGCTGGAAGAGCCCTTTAGTGGTAACCTTCAAAAAATCTACAGGTCCCTCTTTTATTTGGTGTATGATTATTCAATATATGGTTTGTTTAGCTCAGCAGTAAACTCATTTGAAATCCAGTGAGTATGTATACACACACACACACACACACACACACACACACATACACACACACACTGTCATGTGTCAAATAGCACTCCATCTTTCAGTTCTAGGGTTATACATACCAGAACATAAAAAAATCATGTGGTCTTTACCAGGTTTTGGGTGAATACAACCTCAGATGACCAACAACACATGATGTGTTTGACTGTCATTATTCATTTAACAAAAACTATGCCAAAATGCATAAGCAGGGGGGGGGGATCAGCAATGATCTTTGATAAATAAAAATTAGAAACTGGAAGAATACAATGTGTTTTTCCACTTCTACAAATTAATAATAAATAAATATTTTCATTGCTTTTAATTAAATGGGTTTAAAAATGTGAAAAAATATGTGCAAAAAAAACCCAAAAAAAAAAACCTTAAAACCCAAAACAATATATAACTATGATCGACATAGTTATAAGAAATGTCTGAGCTAAATCGGCACCATGGGCCTCTGATCAGGATGTGCCATGATAACGTTTTGAAGTTTATCTGATTGGCTGATGCAAAAATCTTACGCATCCAGCAGCGCAAGAAGTCTTTTCGTTTCACCTGTGAAGAAAGTACCAATGGCCAATTAAGGTGTTGTTAGATGAAATGGCTGCACTGCTCTGTCAGTGATTGCCTGGTCTGCGGCCACACTGTCGCTGTGCACTGCCACCGCCTCTGCTTCATGAAGCAACAGAGAGAATTTAATACTTTGAATAGTTCTTTCTCAGTGTTCTTTTTAAAAATTATTAGGTGAGGATAATGGCAATACACTTTGTTTTATGTACTGACTGTACTTTTTATTTACCATTTCGTTTCAGTTATAAAACTAATTTTTTTGTAGTATTTTCAACTAAACTATTTTCCTGTAAAACAATAATTTACATTGACCTTCTTTTGGGGTCTGGGTGCCACTTCATCATGTTTTTATGCATTATATTTTATTGTTTATGCCAATGTGATCTTTGCTGATATTGGCAATACAATAGAAATGTAAAAGACTGCTGAAACTGAAACTGAAACAAAGTGTAACTAAATATCATTTTCAGTGGCCAAATGGTATGCTTAGCCTAGTTGGAGGATAAGAGAAAGCCTATACCCTTGGACTGGTGTGCCCAATCCTCCCCAGTGGTGAAGGACCTCGACATTACAAATACACACGTGTCTATATGCACACTTGTTGTAGGAAAAAGACGTATTTTGTCATGTCTTGAGCACAGGTTTCCACACTGAGATTTTCATCTTCCCTGCTTCATGGTTCTTCGTGGCACAGTAGCTGATAATATGTTAATAGGTTATAAAAGGTTTTTACCGTGATAATGTATGATAATGATGAAACATTTGTGAAATGCTAAGGTGACTGAAATGATGCTTGTTGAAGTTACACTGCTTGACGATGTCTCCTGAGGGCTCTGCATTTTATGTGACAACTTTTCACATGGTGAAACCTCTGATTTCCCACTGTTACCAGATTATTAGTGCCTCATGTGTCTTACAGGTAATATATAGGTGTTTAAGTGTGTACTTTAGCTCAGCATTTTTATGTCATTTTCCAGTAATAGGCATTAACTGCTAACAATTTCAGCAATGCTCCATCCATCCATCCATTCATTTTCTGTAAACATTATGTTATGTTTGTGGACAAAAAAAAAGTTGAATCTTATTTTCACAGCACTTATCTTTAATTACACAAGGCATTTAATGAGTCTCATCAGCCCCCTTTCCTGCTGAGCTACATGATCAACACTCCCCAATATCTGTACAGTGCAAAATAATTATAATTGAGGCCAACATTTTTGCTGTTGTTAGATTTAAAAAATCAAGGTTAAGGAAGGTTTCTTAGGTAATGTAAAATAGCTTTTTTTAAACAGATTTCTTCAGTAAATTTGTTGAATTGCAAAATAAAAGCTTATGACCCCCTCCAAAACCAATTTTGCAAACTAAAGTGGAGTTCAGATGAAGTTCAAAGTGTTTAAACTATTGATTTTTGGAAAATGCAGCCGTTTGATAAAGTGCCCCCTATCTTGCTATTCCACGCCAGTGTACTTCTGTCACCTGTTTGAGGTGTTGTCACGCCGTCGTCTCGGCCCGTGGAACAGTGTTTTGGCGGGGTACCTGCTTACATTTGCAGCTTTTTGTAGTAGCCATTCGCAGCACCGTCCCGGGTGATGGGATTGACGACTGGCTCTTTTTTTTTGTTTCCTGAAGCTACAGAGGTCAGTCAGAAGTGATAATTGTGCAGGACAGACTCAGCCGGGGGGGAATATAGAGTAATAACAGAAGAAGCTTATATAGAGCTGTATTAAAGATTTTTTTTTACATTTAAGGACCAGGCAAGAATAACATGGCAACTGTTCTAGTTTATGTCTGTACTTAGCAGAAATAAAGGGGATGTGTCATCTGCCCACATCTTCAGCTCTGAAACAACTTCAGAACCATAAGTACAAGAGATGTTCCATAAAGAAGAAAAGGGTCCAATTTCTAGAATACACACAAACATTGTTGTATCACTGAATTTGTAAGCCAGAAGTGTTGATTACTGGGCTGGAAATAAAAGAATAGGGAATTTTTCACGCTCTTTGTCCTCTGCCTTCTATTCTGAAGTTGTCCAGGGAACACGATGCATATACCGTGGTCATCATCTGTAAGATAACAGAATACGCATTTACAACTCCCAGGTGACCTTCAAGCAAGACCTGTCAACGGTGGAGATACATGACGAGTACATTAGAGGACCCCTCAAGGTCAGACGAGGTCCACATTTGTTTTTCTGTTTGAGCTTCCTTTGTAGTCTCATAAAACTGTGTAGCAAATGGGTCATGCTTAACATCCAATGTATCAAGTGTGACCCACATCTCAAGCCTGTGGTGATCCGGCGAAGGACAGGAAACAACCATGGGGATCGTGTCACCCTCTTTAAGTCATATTTAACAGCCGCGTTTATCTTCGATGTTCATCGAGTCCTTATTGTGGGTGTGTTAGGGCTGCAAAGCCTAGGGGGGACCTTCACTTTTATTAACGCGCTTTCACGCTATAACAATGTTACTTTTTAAAGGAAAAAATAAGCATGTTGAAAGGCATTCAGAAAACATCGAGATGTGTCCATTTACATCTTTAGAAAGATCTCTTTTTTCAGTTGCTGTGCGTACAATACTGCACTAATGCATAGACCCAAACTGCTAGCTTTTATGGCTGTTTTTGCAGATTGTGTTGTGTAATATCATTTGATTCTCTTTTACTTCTTCATTATCATATAGTTAGCCATGGGCAGTGGTTCTCACTTAGCATAATGACTCCTTTTCTTTTTTCTTCACGTTTTCATACAGGTAGGAGCTTCAGTGGAAGTGAAAACTCAAGATGGTGTGTATCAGGAGGCTACCATCAGTAAGCTGACGGATGCCAGCTTGTACACTGTGGGTAAGTGGCTTCAGTGGGTCAGCTTGATGAGAACTGGCACACGCCGCTTTGAAGATGCTGTTGCTTTCTATCATATGGATCACCTGCTTCTGTCCATGAAGCATGCTCAGTGTACAGGCCAAAGTTCGTGAAATGCGATTGGTGTACTGGCGAAGGTCAATGAAATGCGATTGGTGTTCTGGCCAAAGTCCATGAAATGCGATTGGTGTTCTGGCCAAAGTCCATGAAATGCGATTGGTGTTCTGGCCAAAGTCCATGAAACATACTTAGTGTACAGGCCAAAGTGAGACCCGTCATTCCCTTCTGTCAGAGATATTGCTTTGATTTGGCTTTCAGCCCAACACTGCATCGTCATCAAGTAATAGAAAAGCTCCACATGTAGGATTTGTGTCTGCTAGACGTGGGTCCTTGTGCCCTTTTGTTATGTATCTTCTCTCGTTTTGTCATAGGCACTTGTTTTTGTTGCCATTATGTTTATAATTGTTTCAGACATGTAAACCTGATAAATTTCTTTTGGCCCATCAGACCCCTCAACTGACAAGGATTTTGGGAAAACTTAACCATTAATTTTTTTCCAATTTGTTCCAAGGTAAATTCAGTAGATTCCACCAAATACAATATATCCTGTCATGGGTGCATTCATAAATATTTATAAGCCAACCAAAGTATTTCCTGTTTTGACAAAGTCATCAAGTCAAAAAAATATTTTTATTCAGTTCGTCTTTTTATCCTATATTACTATATCTGTTTCCTAAGTTTTCTTTGGCACAGTTATAATAGTCTTCTGGAAATGATGGTTATCAGACATGAGCCACCATTTTTACTTCCTTTTTCAGTAAAAAATGAAATCTTAAAAAAACCATCAAAACCAGTTCTCAAGTAGCATATAAACAAAATGAAAAATGTAATTCCTTTCTTCTTAAATGGCAAGTTCAGAATTTTTTTTTCCTATTTAAAATTTTGGAAGTGTTTTTTTAATGTTTTATATATATATAAAATCTGTGTTTTCATGAAATACAGAGATCTGATCGTGGTGAAAGTTTGTTTTTCAAATTATAATGTAACTAATATTTGGTTAGGCCACAGGCTTGTCCTTCAAACCCTGGGTATACTTTTCCATAATTACATGTGACAGTTGTCATACAGTCCTTTGTTTGTACATGTATGCCATGTGACTGGAATTATGTCACGATTACAGTAAGAAATTATATACAGCATATAAAAATGCAATTAAACAGCAGTCCAGATTACATTTTAACATTTTTATGTAATGAATTAATTGCTTGGTTTGTTAGTTAATTAAATTAATTTAGTACACGCTATGTATTCATACATACTGTATATACAAATGCTGCATTTGAACTAATATTAACAGTGTGGTGGTATAGCAATGCAGTAGCAATTTTTAGAGCCCAGCATTTTAAACCTGCATACGTATTTGGTCGGTTATGCAGTCTCAAAGCTGCAGTGGGAGGAAAAAGAAATGGGACACAAAAATAGGCAGGATTTAGGCATGGAGTGCTAAAAACATCCCCATTCTCGAGGATATTTCACATCTGAGTCATGGCAGGAGCGTGGTTCCTCACAGCTCGGCCGCCTTGGTTTCTCCTGCAGGTCAGTGTAGGAGGCCTGTGAGCTAGAGATGAAGCTCTCACATGGAAGAGGTCCACTCAGTAGTCACGTGTCAGTGTGGTCCAGCAGATTTAGTACCGCCACATACACAATTGTCAGGCATTTTTTACTGCATTTATTTTGCACATGTATGGTGTGTGCATGTGTTTGTGTGTGTGTGTGTGTGTGTGTGTGTGTGTGCGTGCGTGTGTGTGTGTGTGTGTGTGTGTGAGTGTGTGTGTGCGCGTGTTTGTGGGGTGGGAGGGGGGCTGTCTGCAGGCAGCGGGCTAACCTGTCTGCTCTCTGTTTCTCCAGTGTTCGATGACGGAGACGAGAAAACTCTGAGGAGATCCTCGCTGTGCCTGAAAGGAGCCCGGCACTTTGCAGAGAGTGAGGTAAAGGGCCTCGCTGCCTTCATAGCTCCATGTCATTAACCACACTTCTGTTCTTTCCACACTTTATCCCTTGTTGTGTTTTACAGGCACGAGACTTCCTATACATGTATTAACAAACACTAGTTTATTTTCTCCCCGTTCTGTTATTAAGCAGAGCAGAGGCATATTTGTGCGTTTTAAAAATGCAGAGCTTTTTTGCAGAAGTTTGTGGGTTTATTTATTAATTGCCATTGCATTCTGTAATGCTCTGACACCTCGCTCCTAAATGCAGTTCGATTCACACTTAATCATGTACATTAAAACCTAATGGGTGCTAAAATGTGTATAGTTCTCTGTGTACGCTGTAGTTGGAATCTCATGTGAGCAGTTTATTTCTTTGTAATTAAGCAAAAATGAACTAATTTTCCATTTACTTTCTGGCTCGATTGCTAACTGGCAATGAAATGTTTTGAAAATCCTAGTATGTTGCCATTGTGTACATCTGTTGATATCGTGCCGTGGTGTGGAGGATTCCTGGAGTCTGAGCTTTAGAATGGGTAATACAGGTGATTGTGATGCTTAATATTTGCACAGCTTAGATGTTTTATTATCATTTACTTAATGTGTTGATACACGGTTGACCACCAGCAGCACATGGGGACTGTTGTTTAGACATGTTAGTTTGAGCTCTTGCTCCACAGTATAACTGTCACATGCAGTAACGGCCCAGGGTCACTTGGTGCCCTAGGCAAGATTACATTTGCCCTCCCCCTGTGACAGGACAGTGTTTGCGTGCTCTTCAGGATTCCTGTATGGACGGATGATGCTGTTACCATTTGTGTATAGAGCCAGGGCTGGCTCTGCCCACGTGGTTCTGACCCAGCAGGTGCTGCTTACAGTGATGCATCTCCGTTCTCTCCGTTTCCCAGACTCTTGACCAGCTCCCGCTCACCAACCCCGAGCATTTTGGCACGCCTGTCATTGGGAAGAAGGGTAACCGTGGCAGACGGTCCAATCAAGTGTGAGTACGGGCTTTCCCCGCCCCCTCGGGAACTCTGCTGGCTTGGTCCGAGACCCACTCGAAAACCTGAGTGCTTTTTGTCCTGCAGTGAAAAGGCCGGCCTTTAATTGCCTGCCCTTTAATTCTCCACCTATGGAGGACATAAGGGATCTGCTGTTGATCGGAATGGAGGCAGGGCATCAGCTGGTGAACACAAGCCTTGAACATCAACTCGTTAAGCTTTAGCCCCCCCCCCCCCTTGGTTTTGGTGTGCCACCTCGTTACACAGTAGCGACATTGATTCCAAAGCAGCTGGCCTGAGCCTTGTGCCAAAGTGCTGAATGTGTCCCTCTGACTTAACCAAGCGAGAGTGCGTATTTGGGGAAAGCAGCGGGGCCACGAGTACACGGCGCCAGGAGACGCCGCATACAAGGAAAAGCCCGCAAATCTGCTTTCACACAGCATCCGCTCAAATCGGCTTTGAGAGCGCCGATTTGCATTCTTCTTTTCCCCCTGCCCTCCCTCTGTACTGCAGTTCCCATATGTAAGGACTCCCAGGAAGTCACTCGCCCCCCACCCCCACCGTTAGCGCTCGCCTTTTCTGTAGGCCGTCCCACGGGGGCTTGATTTGTTATGCCTCCGATTTAGTGTCGGGGATACACGCATGGCTTAGTAATTCTCATCGCCCTTATAGGTACCACTTCTAAAATAAATAGTCTCGACACAGAAGCTGTCTGTCCTCATATTTTACACATGGGCTTTTGTGCCAGAGTAATTGCTTAGGCTTTTCAGAAAAACTGTCACTTCAGGATCAAAGGGAGGTATTTGAGGAGTTATAAAGAAGCTGGTTTAGTTATTCACGCTTGCAGCTTTGGTAGATCGGTTATCATTAAGACTTTTATTATACACATGTAACTTGTCGTTTTTAAGATGCACGTTTGTTTGGGAAGCTTGTACATCTCAGTTAAATAACCATCAGCTCATGGAGGTTTTGCTGTCGTGAATTCCAGCTTATAATATGTCTTCTTGACCCGCGTGGATGTGTCGGAATTTTAAACAGTTGTGTGTAATCGTTGCTTGAAAAGAAAACTGCTTAAAAATAAAACACAACTGGCATCTCAGGATGGATGAAGGATGCAAAAAGTGGCCTGTTTGAATTGCAGTGCTATGTCTGGTATTATATTAATTGCCTCGTTAAATCAGTTTGTCAGTGTCAGGAGCCAGCTGGTACCGCAGGCCCTGCCTTTCACTGGTTCTGATTAAGCCTACACAAATTCGGACTTGAGTGACGTGTGATTGAATGACTCTCATCACATTTGGCAGCTGACGTTGAGGTCAATCGCTTGTGCCTCTTCTGGAAGAGACATGGAATTATGAGCATTGTTTGAGAAAGCCCTGTCAGAAGATTGTGGTTGCTGATGTTTACTGTGCTCTGGATACATGCTTGCATGAAGTGCATGTGCTGCTGACTGGTAATGAGCGAGGACCTGCTCAGGGGTAACACACTTCCACTTAAATGACAGCTTCTGCCATTTGAGAACTCTGCCATTAAAACCTCAGGGCCTCGAGGTTTTGCCCAGACTCAAACAGTTGTGATCCTTCAGAGACGGATGTGGGTGTGAGGGCCAAACAGAACTTTGACCAAAGTAACGACTATGGCTCACACGTCTAGTCAGCTACTGCTGTTAGCGCTTTTTCAGGTTACGTACACATGCCTGTGGTCAGATCAAATACTATTTTTGAAGCCTTTTACCTTGCATCTTACTTTCCTACATTATAATGTTCAAATGGATTTTATTAATGGCAGCACAGTGGTTAGCACCATCGCCTCACACCCCCAGGCCTGGAGCTCAGATCTCTAGTGCGAACTTGGAAACCACACTTTCTCTTCATTTCTGAGGAATGTGATGGTTTTGGAAATTAGCTTTTCCTCAGTATGGAGAGGGGCTGAACAGTTTGGGGTCACTGAGTACATATACACATTACAACAACATTTTTTCTCTGCATTTAACCCATCCCCTGGGGGACCAGTGGGCTGCCACATGTGCCTCCCATGGAGCTAGCAATTGAGCGTCTTGCTCAAGGACACATCTGGTGGCTGAGCTGAGATTTGAACCAAGAGACTTGCACATCTCATCCTTGTGGTCGACCCATTGAGCCACCAGGCCACTCTTGAAAGGCGGTGCCTCAGTGTGACTATAAATCTCTCCTCTACAGGAGTATTTGGGGCTTGTTCCACTGGGAGGTGGCAGGGGGGGCCAAAGCGGGACATCTCCTGACCGGTTCCAGTGTGCCTTGGGTTCCCTCCCCCAGGATACGACTAGAACCCAGTTTCCACAGTTAGCTGTGACTGCCGACTGACAGTCACATGAGCAGATGAGAACGTGAATGGTGGACGTTCTGATACGGTTTTTTGCATTTTCAGTTTAGAATAAGTGTGTCTTTAGCTGTAATAATTTTACCTTTCCAGTGAATGAGAAGTGACCTCCTTTAGAGATTTTAATTAAAAAAATTATATGTATTTTTAGATTGTGTACTTTGGCACTTAAATTGGCTTATATTTTAAATAGCCATTTAGATGAATCACCTGTACGGTGGTTGTCTGCTGTTGATGCGCTTGCAGTAGCTGTTTTCCCCCATTTCCTCACTGTACTCTGGGTATGGAGTTCTGTGTTGCATGGCAACTTTTCCCAGCCTCTTTACCAAAAAGGACTTGTACTGCAAATGTTAAACATTAACATTGTCCTTGTTATCACGTAATGCCACATAAAAACTCAACAAATGTTTTCCTGATTCTGGCAGCCAAGAGGATGAACTGTCTTCATCATCCAGTGAGGAGGAGGAGGAAGAGGAGGAGTGTGAGCAGCTATTGAACAACGAGCTGTTAGGGAAGGTGGTTTGCGTGGAGTATGTCGCCCCTGGCGACAAGAAGAAGGGCACGTGGTACCCGGCACTGGTAAGCAGTCTCTAGGTGCACCAGGACTATGGCTAAGTATTACTACGCACCATGCAGGGTGTAGTTTTTGTATGCCTCCATGCTCCTCAGAAAGCAAGAATAAACACAAATTCACAGTATGATATAAATAGATTGTTGGGGCAGTCTTAAATAAGGTAGGTAGTGTAAAGGGGAACTGAGTAAGTACATACTGTAGGTATTTTCAGTACATTGTGGCTTGCAGCACAAACACTTCATTTGAACAGTAGTGGGTGACCAGCGTTTTAAGTGAGTTGAACATTGCTGTGAGCAAGAGAAGAGTCATGCTTGGGCTGATTCAGTTTGCAGCTGACAGTCTTTGACCTGCCATTAGCATGAGAGCTTATGGAACGAAGCTGCTGTTCAGCCTAGACTTTTCCACCTTTATCCTTCTGTAACTCTTCTCAGGTCGTAAGAGGGAGGACAGTGGGAGGCTTGGAGAGCTGTTGTCTGCTGTGATTTTGCCTGCTGTTCTGTCACTTGGTGTCTGAAGTGTAGCAGTGACAGGACGGAGCAGTGTGCCTCTGGTGGACTGGGCTGACCCCATGACCCCTTCCTGATCTTCCTGGTCAGACCTCTTAACCCCATTGTGATGGTGCACGTGGTCTCCTCAGTGCTTCTGCTTGCTCCACCAATGCGGCTTGGAGAGCTTCCCCTTAACAGTTTAACACTGTGAAAGTGTCCTACAAATGGTTTAATTTGCAGTCTGATTGGTTGCGGTGCTACTCTCAGAATCTCTGTAAATTATTGTAATTGTGTAGTGGGCTCCAGGGACAGATCCTGTCCTACTGTCCCATTAATTATGCGGTTCCAGACTGCAGGGGTGCTGCCTTCAGGTTGTTGTGTTTGGCTGTGTTACAGACTCTGGTCTCAACCCCCCCCCCACCTCCCCTCGAAGATCTTTTTTTTATATTGGCAAATGAACGCTTTAGTAGCTAATTAGTTTTAAAAGCTCAGAAGCAGTAGGGGCCAGAGGAAGACAGTGAGCTTTCGTGTCCTTATGGGAGGGAGCCGAGGCTCCTTCCTGTGTTTGCACTACAGCGGTGTGGCCTACCTGTTCACCAGTGATCACTGCTGAATGACGGCTTAATTCTTTGCCGACGCCATAGACCGGGGAATTTGTAATGTTTGTGAGAAAATGATGGCACATGCTTTTGTTGAGTAAGAAAAATGTGTTTTGCTTTGAGATTTATTATACTTGGACACACCTTACAGCTGTACATTTTCATACGAACGCATTAGTCAGTGGCAAGTTATTGTGGTTTCATTTCACGTAAATGTTTTGTGCAAGTAATCGTGTAGTAATGTTAAGCTAATATAAAATAATCACACATACAGCAAAAAACCATTGCAACCTTTGAAAGCCTTGGACGGGGCTCTATGTATAACATGACATGTTTTTACTCCTTTCCTAAGCAGATTTTTTGTGTTTTCCTCTTTTGTGTATTGTGGAAAAACAAACCCACTGAAGGTCATTTCTCCAGACTGCAGCGAGGAGGTGACGTTGAAGAAGGACACCGTCCTCGTTCGGTCTTTCAGGGATGGGAAGTTGTAAGTGCCCGGAACTCCTGAGTGTCTCTCTACGTTGGCAGATGAAAATGAGATGCCCTGTCTTTCTGTGATGTCCTTAAACAGGTGTAAAAAGAAGGACCTCCAAGTTCTGTTCCTTAGCATTCACAGAGCGAACTTTTTTTATTTCCAAAAAGACTGTTCACAAAAGGTGTAACCAGTAGATACATTAACGATTAATGTGAATGTGTCGTGACAGTAGGGTGAGCATGGCAGTTTCTACTGGAACACTGGCATTCTCGCATTGTTCCTCTGTCTCCTTCAGGGTCTCTGATCTACAGCAGCTAGGATCTGGGGCCAGGCAGATAAGAAAAGCAACATCCCCACTCACCTCGCTAATCAGTGATCCCAACCTTGGCTATAAACTGTGCTGCTTATTTGGGGAAGGATTAGTGTGAAACATGAAGGATGGTGCGCTTTTGGAAGAGTGCCTGTTGGACTGTGGTTGTACAACAGGAAGGCTTGAGCAATGGGTCTTGGCACCCCCATGGTGTGCTAATCGCCGGGATGTGCGTGTATGCTGTCTCTCAGACTGCCTATTACAGGCCTGTGCTCTTTAAAGAGCATTGATTTTACATGCAGGCTGTGGGGAACATTAGTATTGGATAACTTTTACATTGGTATTGGATAACTTTTATTAGTGGTCTGGGGAAACACTCCAGGGCTTCCATAGATCCATTGGTGTGAATTATCCTGGGCATGTAGTAAAGCCAGAGTAGAAGCAGTAGGAATGACTACAAAGAACAAAATTTTCTGCCAAGTTGTAAAATAATAATGTGACATTTTTGTTTTCAGTGATGAATCCCTAGACACATTTTTTTTTATTCTGAGTTTCACCTGGTTCTGTTTATGCATTTCTAATCCCCCCCAATCCCTGCTCTTCAGTTAACTTCCATTTCTTTACTTTTTTCAGTTATTGTTAAATGATTCAGAGAATTCACATTAATGAGATTGATAACAATGTTAATTCCACATTGTTTCATGCTCTAATTAAATCAGGCAAGGGCTCATTTTAAAAATGGTTTCTTTATGGAGAAGATATTAATGTACTTAATGAGCAGATGGGCTCAACTACAACCTGATTTAGTGTGTTCCTGCACGGGCTCAACTGTAAGCTGATTGGCTGCTCATTTTCTACAAATTACCCTTAATGTGAAGAATGTAATTTTGATAATATAAGCTATGAGAGGAGCATTGCTCCCTTGCGTTTTATGAAGAATACAACTAGAAGGTGGGTCATTATTTTTCATTGTTGTGCTGTTTAGTTAAATGAAGTCTCTGTACAATTACCATGGAAAACTTCTCAGTGTTTAATACCTGTGTCAAATTCCTTCAAAATGTGAATGGAGCAGGCCAAAGCTGACCTCATCCAAAATTCAAACAGCAGTGGAAAAACAAAAGGGGGAGTTTCGTTTGCTTTGCATTCATCTGCATGGTTCGCTTCTGTGAAGGCCACAGAAAGGCAAAAATCTTAGAATGTCGGAGCACGATTTTCTTTACTTAGCCTTGTGTTTTGTTTTTTTTTTTTGATTGCAAGGAGGTTTTTATTTGTGGAGCAGAAAGCCACACACATGTTGCTATACTGTCTCACGCTATGTACCTCTGAGCGGTGAGGATTTGACTTTTAAGTTATAACACGATGTGGGGAAGTGTTCCCTTGACAAGCTCAAGGCAGCTTCGAGAGCTTTGATGTGTCATTTTGCGGAATGTAAGAGGTGCTCATTTGACAGTTTGTTTAATGAATAAAAATCATACATTGTTTATGAATTAACACTGTTAAATCTAAATGGGATGTCAGTTTAGTGCAGCAGCAGATGCATGTCAGGCCCAGATATGACCATATATGCTGTAATGGTTTACTGCTGGAATAGGGAAAATACCTGTAAAGGAAAGAAAAGGTAAATGTTTTAACTGTAATATATCCAGACAGCTACTGGTTTGTTTTTGTTTGGGCATGACTGAGAAGAAGACTTTTTTTGTGTCCATAAAAAAAAAAAAAATGAATTGATGCAACCAATTTGTGTGTGCTAATTAGCGTATATTTCTCACACATTCAGTCAACCGTGCTTAGTTTAGCTGTTGGCTTGTGGCTTTAAGAAGGTGTGTGTTTGTGTGTGTGTGTGTGTGTTTTCATGCCTTTCACACTGTACGATATGCTTGTACATCGTCACCTGCTGTTCACGCCTCACATACATGTCCCTTGTCTGTGTTTCAGCTATGCGGTGCTGAGGAAGGACGTCCATGAGATGGAAGAAAAATCTCCACCCAAAGCAGAGGCAGGGCTCAAAGCAGGTGAGGAGGCTGGCCCCAGTGGGCTACCCCTAAGGCCTTGCCGAGCACTTCCGAGCACGAGTCCTGTGTTATGAATGCCATCACACCTCACAATGGTCTGTCACTACGGGGAGGGGGGATTCTAGCAGTCCCAGTCTGTTCACTTTTCGTATCTCCCTTTGTGTTTGTATGGTAAATATTTTCAAAGTGTTCTTTGAAAAACCTTTTAAGGCTTATTATACTTATTTGTGTACACATTGTAAATATATGCAGTTATTGGTTTCGTCTCCAATGCACCATGTAAAATAGTACTTTGGTCTTTTCTTGTGCCGCTCTTTTCTTGTACCACAATTCCTAGTACTTAGCCGTCCTCTTTAGCTGATAGAAGTATAACATTGTAATGCCGATGCACATTGCCTAATCAGTGCTGCTGTGGGAGGGGACAGTTTGCATTTCCCAGCAGTGTCTTGTACATAATTCTGTCACCGTGAGTGTGTTAGCATGTAAGAATTGTGATCCTTCCCCCATTTCCGTTTGTGAGTGTCTTTTTGCTGGGTGTCTGTCTGCTACAGTCTTTTTAAAGACCTGTGTATGCATCTCATGGGTGTTGGGGGTTTTTGTGGGGCGTGCTCTTTAGTGCTTCACAAGTTTTAGACCACCTTCCTTTTTGAGAGTTGTTTTTAGTCATTTGGAGTATTAAAACCCTTTTTATTTAAGATGTTAAAAAACTGGTCTTTTAACATGTTAAATGTCGAGTTGGTTTTGTTTGGAATATCCGCTGGAATGATGAGGGATGAATGCCCAGTGGTGAATTCACTCTGGATAGATCTTTCCGACTGGTGTGAAAAAAAGGAAAATAAAAGGTCCTTTTAAGGGCTAAATAAAGAGGTTCTGGTGACACCACTCTGACTGCTTCAAAGTGTCGTATGGCTAACTGAGGTAGACGTTACAAAATATAAGATGTAGAGGTCTTTGCCAGGTCTTCTACATTTCTGTTGTTTTGAGTATGGTGTTTGGCCAAGCTCCTGTAAGGTGCCTCTGATATGCCTGTCAGAGTGGTGTTTGTTTCTCCATGATATATGCTAACACAGAAAGAGAGCGGTTAATTTGCTGCTCAGGCACAAGTTGCAATTAAATCTTCATGACTACAGATGATTCGGATTAACTCCTGAATTACTCCCTGCACCAGCTGGATTTGACAGGAGCCGTTTGTTGTTGCAGGAGGTAGCTGGAATACAGTTATGATACTTTGCTTGTGAAAATGAAGGCAAGGTGGGAAGACTGCATTGTCTGTGCAGTCCCCTTATGTTGCGTTGAGCCAAGTGCGACTTGTTGCAGGTGTCTGTGCCCGGAAGCCTAAGGCTGTAGTTAGCATGAAGTGTCTGTGCCGGTGACCATGTTCAACACAGTCTCTCTTCTGTGCGTCAGCCCTCGACAATGCCTTGGATTTCCTCCGGCGGGGCACCGTGCCAGGCTGCTGGAGGATGGAGGTGAAGGAGGACACCTCCAGCAGTGAGGAGGATGAGGACAAGGAGGAAGAAGCACAGGAAGATGGTCCTAGTAGCGTGGAGGAGGTATTTTACAACTGACTGCTCCTGGGGGATTTTGGTTTTGTCCTTGTGGCACAGAGAAAGACCAGGATGATTATAAGTTGGCTGTGCCTGAGAATACGTCAGCTTGTAAAAGGCCGTTATCATTGTGTGCTGTTTTGTTTGCATTCGTTTTTTTTTTCCTCATAGACTAAGCTTGCACTATGATGAGCTCACCTGACTTCAGGTGGTGTAATTGAGTTCATGGTAGGAATTGGGGAAGGTTGAATCCCTCTCTCAAAATTAACACCTCATGAATGGTATTTGCTTTTGATTAATTGGATATTTAATTTAGAATAAAAGAGTTGAAGTGTAATTTTCAGCGTTCCAAAGATAACCAGGTAATGAGACGACAGAATCCTTTCCTCCCTTTAATTAAGCCGATTGCCATTTTTTAAATCATTTCCCCAGTGCTATTTCACAAATGTCAGAGAGTCAGGAAAGATTCTAAGAGAGGGCATCCTCAGGCAGTTCATCTTCCGGATTAATTGTGGCCACTGATCTCACTATCAAGGAATTCCTCACATCAGAAAATGTTTACATGGTTACACTGAAATACACTTTTTGGTTTGTTTGTCAGTGTTTTTATTATTATTATTTATTGTTGTTGTTGTTGTTGATGGTGATAGTGATGATGATGATGATGATGATGAAGGCAAAGAAGAAGAACATGGAGCTGACTATCAGGGCTGTGTTCCTACATGTTTTATTGCCATAGTTTGACCCTCTGGTTGCAGTCGCCTGTCCTGTCCCTGACTTTCTCCCCCGCTGCACCCCCAGCTAAGTTGAACAATGGCCACTGTGTTGTTGGCTCATTTTGTCCATCTGAATTCCAGGAGGAAGTGGAGCCCTTTCCTGAGGAGAAAGACAACTTCCTGCAGCAACTCTACAAGTTCATGGAGGACAGAGGTGAGAAGCTACCATTGGCCTTCACCTGTTTTGACCCCGCCTGCCTGGGAGTTCACTGAAATGTCACTTTTAAAATTAATTTTTTGCATTAACTAGTGAGGGAAGTTTATCCTCTATGCTTCATTTACAAATTTTCTTCCTTGACATTTTTGCTTTTTATAGCTAAAACGTGCACAGACGTGTACACTTTTATAAAAACAATAATTTGTAAAACCAGGTGAAATAGTTAACCGGACTGAAGTACTCACTGCGGTATTTTGTGCATGTTGAAAAGCACCAGTATCTGAATTATTTCAGGTTATAATCAAACTGGCAGTGAAGAAGATCTATATGTGTGCACTGTTTTGGAGAATTTAAATGAAGGTTTTGTCTGTCTTGAGGTAACCAAAAACCAAGTGGAATTCAGCGGACATGTGCACAGACACTTGGCCATAATGTTAATAAAACATTACTCTGCTGCTGTTCTATCCTGAATCCTAGTGCTGGCTAGTTACTCCTGATAGTGCTCTCAGAATTACGGTGAGCCAGTTCAGCAGTGCCTTGTACCGCACCGTTTGTGACGGGTGTTAGCAAGCAAACCAACAAAGCCAAAATCAGTCGGAGCCCTGTGGTGGGAGCTGAGAGCGTTCACGAGTACCCCGTGTTCCTAATTTGAGATTTTACTTCTCTTTGCCCCTACTCCAGGCACCCCCATCAACAAAAGACCAGTGTTGGGTTACAGAAACCTTAACCTCTTCAAGCTTTACAGGCTGGTGCACAGGCTCGGAGGATTCGATAGCGTGAGTGTCCCGCTGTCAGAAACTGGGCATGTGCCTTCCTGCAGAACACGCTTGTTAGACCAGAGATGTGTGTACTTCCTCCTTGTTAGATGGCTAATAACAGTGTGCCGGCTGAGTTTTGCGTTATTTAATTTATCACACATCAGTGCCAGGAACTAAAGAAACGTTCCTGTAAGCAGAGTTGTGAGGTGGGAGTAGGAGGGGGTAGCTTACCTACTGGATTTCTCCATATGCTTACATCTGTTTTCAGAGTGTGACCTCTGTCTTTGTTTCTTCTTCTTCTCTCATGTGTGCCCCCCTGCAGATTGACAGCGGCTCGGTGTGGAAGCAGGTCTACCAGGACTTGGGGATCCCTGTGCTGAACTCGGCAGCAGGATACAACGTGAAATGTGCCTACAGGAAGTACGTGCTGCTCTGATACCCCACCACATTGTCCTTTCTGTCTCTCTGATGCGCCCTGGTGGTGGTCTGGTTGCGGGCAATCAGCAGGCCCTCGTGTACCATCTCACTCCAGTGGCTCCACCTCAGTTTGCGGAGGTTCGGCGCTCTGCTGGCTGTACTGTACGCTCTTCCTTGTGTCATGGGCAGGCCCAGAGGTGTGCATAACCTATGCTTTGCTGAGTCTGGAGCATAGAGCGGAAATCCACAATCTGCCCTGTCATGTTGCCAGGGCTTCATCTGTGCACAGGCCTGAAGTTGCCTCACCACTACTCCCACCCCCTTCATTAAAGATGATACTTTTTCTTTGTTCAGCCTGCCAAGCCTAATGGAAATGGAATTGGCTATAATGAGAGAAACTATGACCTGAAAGTGGCTCGGGGAATGGCTCTTTACAGGGTTCAGTTACTCCAGACCCTACTGTAAGATGAGGTTTGAGCCTTCGTACGGTTCCTGTCACATTAATGTTGTCTGTGGTGGTAGCTTGAAATATTGTGCTTCACTTCAGAGTGACTGTTTTGTTTCCTGCTTATTCCTGGCAGGCTCACAGAATATTTGACCATGATGTCTCTGTTGCAGGTACCTTTATGGGTTTGAGGAGTACTGCACCTCAACAGGAATTGCCTTCAAGATGGACCTGCCGCAAAAACTGGTTGAAAAGCTAGGTCCCAAGCAGGAGGGGCAGACTGAAATGGAAGCAGCGTGTCCCACAGTGACCCCCGTACCCTCCAGTCCTTGCTCCTGTGTGGCCCAAAGCCCCTGCCACGAGACTGTGTGTGAGGTCCCCTCGGTTGAAGTCTGTAAGGTAACCATCCCTGCCTTGCAGTTTCTAAGCCCAGTAGGATGTCAAAATGAAAGTACGTTTATAACGTGCTGCTTCTCCATGCAGGAGGAGAGGGCTCCGGGTGTTTGTGATCCTGCAGCTTTTAGTCCAAAAAAGGAAGAGGAGGAGGAAGAGGATATGGAGGAGAATGAAGAGCTGAAGAAGGACAGCGAGGATAGAGTCGATGTTCCAGGGCAAGGGACAGAAGAAGTGAAGTCAGAGGAATGTGAAGGCAAAGAGGGACAGGAGAAATCACGGTGGGTTTTTGGTGGTGTGGCTGAAAACTGCAGCTATGCACTTGTCTGCTACCTGGGTTTTGTGATCACAGTGTACTATTATCCTGACAAGAGGAGCAAATTTGGCCAAGGTGGGCTTGCCAAAGGACATTCCTGCTTCTGGACGCCAGCTGCATTTCTCAGTGCCTTGTACCAAAGAAAGATCCATTAGACTTCTTAATGTAGACGATGGCTGTCCTTGCCCAGGTTTTTCACCTGGGTTTTTGATTGGCTTGGCAAATCCCTTTGGAAGCATATAAAGCACATTCCAGTCTACTTTTTGCCAGTTCAAGTGTGTTTTTGGGATTTTATGTTTGTTAATTTTTTTCCTTCACTTTTCAAAAGATGGTTTTTTGGTTTGCAGTTTTTTTAAACTTTTTTTTACTCCAAATGTCTGCTCTTGTGCCCTGTGCCACATCTGTCCCGCCCCCCTAAGCATCATCGTCCTTTCCTGCCACCCTAAAAGTGGAGTGCATGTGCCAACTGGGTAGCTGAACCTTTAAGCAGTGGGCAAACATGGCGTGACCCTCACATGGGGCTGAACACACTGTCCCTCTGAGGTTTGACAGGCAGCAACAAACAAGCTCCCGTGTCCCCTGGCACGGCGTGTACCATCCACTGTACGCAGCACACAAACTCATCACCTCACAGATAATGACAGCGTTTGCATCTCTGATGTTCTTGTCTTTGTGTGTCTGCTTCCGCTTAATGCTTTAGGAGGAATTTCAATTTTTTGTTATGTTCCTTGTCATGTCAATTGACAAGCATCACGTGCGAGACTCGGAGCACGACATCTGAAACAAGTTGCTTCAGCCGGTGAGGAATCATATGTTAGTAACAGCTTGGATGAAGGGGTTTTTTTCCTCTCACCTCAGCAGCAGGATATATTTATTAATTTGTGTTTTGCTGCAGTTCCTTGCTGTATCATTAGCATTGGGCTGTGATCCCAGCCGGGTGTGTTGAGGGCTCCAGAGTGTGACAGAGCTCTTTTAGAGAAGTTACAGAGTGCTTGTTGTTCACTTAAACTACTGTTGTGGTGTTTGTGCAGGGGTATCTCACTTGGGTTGATCGCTCACCCAAGTGAGGTCGTCACTAGTGGGTGTTAACATAACCTAAAGTTCACATGTAATCCTTGGCATAGTTAAATTTTAAATACAATGAAAAAATTTACCAGGCCACTTTTTTGAATGCAGGTGATGGTTCCTGTTTGCCTGAGCCACGTGATGGTTCTTTATTAGTTGAGCCAGTGGATGGTTCCTGATTGGCTGAGCTAGGTGATGTTTCCTGATTGGTTGAGCCAGTGAATGGTTCCTTATTGGTAATGAAGAAGATTCATATGTGCCCACTGTTTTCAGTGGATTTAAATGAACAAGGCTTCTGTGAATTCCTGGTCCTCTCATGGCTTCCTCACTTGCTCTGCCCTCAGGCCCAGCGTAGCCGTGGCATGCAGCTTCTGGGAGAGGTGAGGCCTTTCCCACTCAGCCATGCATCAAAAAGGTGTGCCGCTTAGGCTGCAGCCTCATTTTATAGGCTGAAGCCAGCTATGTGATTTATATTCTCCCCATGGCAGCTGAGCTGGGCTGCTCCAGAATCACCTGGCTCTCATATTCACTAATGGTTTCATCATGCGGAAATGTTTTTTTCCAGCTGGTAACTCATTTTGATAAAAAGAGGGGTTTTTTGAGGATCTTTTCTTCTAGGAGCTGTTCTGCAAAAAAAAAAATAACAGGGCTGGTAAGAGGTGACTAATGGGAAGGGTTTATAATGCAGGCCGAAGCCTCAGTATGCATTAACATCTAAGGACATGCCGTGTCCATCTCTTTCTCTTACAGCAGTGCCAGCAGTCAGGAGGAGGAAGGGGAGGAATTTGAGTGCTACCCACCAGGGATGAAGGTGCAGGTGAGGTACGGACGAGGACGCAATCTGAAGACGTATGAGGCCACCGTGAAGGAATCGGACCTGGAGGGGGGAGAGGTGCTTTACCTGGTGCATTACTGTGGCTGGAATGTCAGGTGAGAGAGGGTCCGGGATTACATCTCACCTCATTAGCGATGAGGGTCTGTTGCCCCAAACAAGTATTCTGTGTTAAGCACCAGAAATACAGTGCAAGCTGAACCAGTCAGCATTTTATCATCATTTCATTCATCGCCATCCGGTGGCCATGAGGAATGCAGTCGCTGGTCCCTGAATGTAAAAATGTCTTGGTAGTTCAGAAGATTGTGTCATTTATTCCTTATTCTTCAGTTGGCTTCTGTTCTTCCTGCATTATTCCTTAGTCATTTTTGACCTAGGTGAAGTAATTCAGTCAATTTATACAACTGTCTGGATATTTTTATAGCACTTTCACATTGGGAATAATTTTTTGTGTATGTGAATTTTGACATATATATCTTTTGGTACCCTCCAGAAGTAACTCTTGTGTGTGCATTACAAGGGTTCAGGTGAAGAGACACGTGTGCTTCTCTACTCGCACGTGTGTGCTCTGGACCATGTACCGTACAGCTTGTGGTGACCATACCTGGTATCCTTTTCTTTTTCAGGTACGATGAGTGGGTGAAAGCAGACAAGATAGTGCGGCCAGCCAACAAGAATGTGAAAAAAGTAAAGCACCGTAAAAAAATAAAGGTGGGTCCTAGGATCACCTCAGGAAATGTGTGTGAAAGAAATAGTTTTCTATGGCACATTTGAATGAAACGAAACACAGTCTGTCTAAGGCCTGCTTGCTTTAAACTGAACGTGTTGTGGGATCACTCGAGGTATAAAGCACACTCACAGTACAGCAAACCTTCATAACTTCATACCTTTTGGGTTATAGGGATGTTTCTCAGTCTTGTGTGTGTGTGTGTGTGTGTGACTGTGTGTGTCTTTTCCCTGTTCCTGTGGATGTTCCAGTTTCCTGCCACAAGCTGATGGCAGGCAGATCAGATGTAATGGTGTATCTCAGTTGCTTCTGCAGTGTGCATGAGTGTGACTATGTCTGAGTGTGATTGTGTAAAGAGATTAGTTTGTGTCTATGAGTATGTTTGTGCACTAAGATCAGCTGGCACCCTGTCCGTGATGTGGTAATTGTTGGGTTTTCTCGATTAGAACTGTACTTTGGAGATGTAACACTGGAGAATGAAGGAATGTATGCATTGTGAATTAATGTTTCAGCCAGTAATGGGTATTATATTTGACTTGTTAAAATGACTGTGTAAAGTTATTGCTAAAGGAATGGCTTTCCTAAATTGTGGTGCGTATGTCAGGATAAAATTAACCTAAAGATCTGGTTTTACCTTTTAATGGTTTTTTTTTTTATCCCAATATAAATATTTTTCCATACAGCAGAACAAAAACGAAAGAGAGAAAGAGAAGGCAGAGCGACTGGCTGATGGGGAGAATGCCTTGCTCTCCATAAACAGCCGCATGAACCACATGTCTAAAGGTGGAGATCATGAGGGCTTTCTTGATGGCAGAGATGTAGAGCGGTCTCCTGTCAAGTCTGTGGAGATCACGTCTATTCTCAATGGCCTGCAAGGTAACAACATGATGGTGATGATGATGTTTTTGACAGTTTGTTTTGGTCTTATTACCATTCTTACAGCAGCACAATGACTGGTTTGAAGGTCACATTATAGCCTCACACATACCAGGTTGTTAGTTCACAGCAATTATGATACCATATTTTCCATATTTGTGTGTGTGCATGTGTGTGTGTTTGTGTATCTTACATTCAACTGACACTCTATGTAAGGGGGACAAATTTTCAAACAAAAATTGTCTTGGTAGGAGTAAAATGAGGGCACTTGGGTGAAGTTCAATTTGTTTGGATGTTCAGAGCACATATCCATCATTAAGTAAAAATGCATATGTGTATATTAAGCACTTCTTTAAATATAATGCATTTTGTTTTGCTGAACTTAGTATCTGAAACCTCAGCTGATGAAGAGAGTGACCATGAAGATGATACCATTGATAATGTTGAAGATGAGCCCATGGGCACTGAAGTTAACTCCAGGACAATTTCCATGGTGGAGAGCCCTCATTCAGGAGAGTGCTGGGAGGCGGGACCCCCTTTGCAGGCCATACCCACAGGGGAGAGAGGCCAGGCTGCCAGCTGCCAGGACTGCACAGACAATGGAAAACACAGGACTCAGCTGGAGTCAGAGGGGGAGGGGGGTGGCAGAAAGAGGAGAACGGACAGCCATGCTGAGCGTACTTCCAAAGGGCACTCCAAAATAAAGTCCAAGGTCAGTGGCAACTGCAGGCCTGTGGACTGGATGCTCACTAGCTCCCCCAAGAGGCTGGAAGAAAGAAGCACAGGTCCTCCCTGTAAACAGGCCAGTCCATCATTTAGCCACAGTGGTGGCAGCAGCTCAGAAGATGAAGAGGACGGTGTTAGCCAATCACATGAGGAAGAGGAACAGCAGCGGACCGAAATCAAAAGAACCTCCGACAGAGGGAAAAATGGGCATAAAGAGAAGGCTAAGGTAGCGCGGCCCTCTGGGTTCTGGGATGTCCCGGAAAAGAGACTGAAACTGGCACTAAGCACAGAGGAGAGACTGCCTGGTGTCAGGCCCAAAGGACAGAAGGATGTTTGGTCAAGTATCCAGGGCCAGTGGCCCAAGAAGACCCTCAAGGAGCTGTTCTCAGATTCAGACACAGAAGCGGCTAGCCCACCCCCTCCCCCTGCACTGGGCCCTGAGGACCCAAGTTCAGACCCAGATCCTGAGGCCAAGGAGGGTAGCATGTGTGAGGTGGAGCCAGAGTCTGAGAAGATTAACGACTTCCCCGGGAGTGGCAGCAACTCCGTGCTCAACACACCTCCCACCACGCCTGAGTCACCTCACAGGGCCCCAAGGACCTCCCCCTGCACCACCCCAGATACCCCCGCACAAACCGAGGTCTGCGTCTCTCCACCGTGCCTGCTGGCACCAACCACACCTCCGCCAGCCCCCCCTTCCCCCTTGGTCCCTGCTCAGGAGGAGAGCGTGGGTGGGCCCAGCGAGACGGACAGCAGCACAGTGGAGGTGGAGAGTCTGGGGGGTGAGACTCCCGAACTGCCCGAGCTGCCCCAGGCAGAGGGGCCCAGATCCCCCTCCACCACATTTGAAGCCAGCCTCTCGTCCAGCAGCAACAGCACATGCAGCTTGGCTCTGAGCAGCAGCGGCCTGGAAGCCAGCGAGCACAAGGCCAAAGGTGGGCACTGCTTCCCAGAGCTAACGCTACTTCACACTGTCACGCTTTTAGTGAAAATTTCAGTTTCTAAAGCACTGGCATATTTCAAAAACTTCAAAAGAAAACATGATTAAGTTTATAATGTCATTTTATAGACTCTCTGTCTTCTATCTGTGTGTGTGTGTGTGTGTGTGTGTGTGTGTGTGTGTGTGTGTCGTGCACAGCTGGCATCAGTCAGAAGCGTCTGAGGGACTCCCAGGCGGGCGGTGCTCCCAAAAAGCAAAAGCGAAGCCACAGGAGCGGAGGCTCACACTCCAAAAAGAGCCGCAAAGCAGGTAAGAGAGAGGACCGAGCGGGACCCAGTAGAAATACAGTTATCTCTGCAGTCATTGTGTGGTCACCTCTGCGCTGGTGTTCAGCAGCAGCCTCCTGTTTGTCTCCACCTAAGGGCTACGGGATAGATGCCTGTCCTTAAAAAGCTCATGTCAAGGGTGGGTCGGAACCTCCGTGTTATAACAGAAATGACCGTCCAAACAAAGTCAACTGACTGTCAGACGGAGGTGACCGAATGCAGCTCATGTGTTTGAAAACAGCAAACCGAGACTGAACGAGGCAAACAAAAAGGCAAAAACTAGAAACTGCTTGAAATCAGTTTAAATAAAAATTGCAGTGTTGCTGCATAACTTGAAAAATATGTTTTACATTTGAAATTTAGCTTTGTAAAATTTATTCTGTTTGTTATTTATTATATTTTCCTGAGAAATGTTATAATCATGTATACTTTGCCGTATCTTAGGGATATGTAGGGAAAATTGAGGGTCAATTTCAGTACCGCATTAAATCAAATTCTGTCATACCAGTGAGTGACGCTCACACCATAATTACTTTTGTCAGTTATCATAATGATGTGAAGTCAGATGTGAACCATTGTACAGAGGGACCTGATTTTAATCATAGGA